>WOGP01000133.1:0-31404 GCA_015342065.1 Leptinotarsa undecemlineata
CAATGTACTGAAAGGTTGCAATAATACATAATTAGGTCGAGGTGAGTTTAATGAACCTGCAACGTTTCTATACGTTGAATTGTAGAAAAGACAATTGGATATAATACGAATTTGGAAACCTATTTGAAATGTAAAATATGTGACTTGAATCTTTATCACAATATTATCAGCTTCAAACTTAGTTGGGTAACGAACTGACAGCAACATACACGTGGTATTGCTTAAAACTATTTGCTGCAGGTGTGAAACTGGATGTAAATTTATGCTCAGATTGTCATGGCTCTGAAAATTGCTCCAATATGGAAGAAAAAACCTACGAGGCAGTTAATAATTCAGATGAAATGTAGACTGGAAATAATATTGGAGACGAAGAAGGTGATGGTCTTAAAGATTTCAAAGATCAACTAGAATTGGAAAGGTTTATCGAATCTAACGATGAAGAAATGCCATCATATAGACAAAAACTAATGGATGATTGAAAATCAAGATAAAGTATTCATTAAAAACAAGATTGAAGTTTTTAAAAATATTATAATCATTAACGTAATCAGAAAGAAGTACCTATCTAAATTCAAGAGTACGATTTACATGTATACTTATATTTTATGAGATTTTCTATGACATGAATGTAATTAGAATTAAATAAATAAAGTTGCAGCAATCACTTATTTTATACACAATATGTACACATATTATATGAAATTATACACAATGATTAGAAAAATCGAATTTGAGTTTTTTTTTATTTTTTGCATTTTCTCACACCATCAGAAAGTAGAAATTTCAATGAACAAAAAGCACACCGACTTTTTGAAGAAAGCTGATATTTTGACGCGAGAATTTTCGATTGAAAATTAGGGTGCTTTTTTGATATTAAGTCAAAATGAACTAAACAAATTAATATTTTAAATCGAATAAATTACAGTGTACTTGGGATATAAAAAGGTAAGTTTTCAGCAAACTTCGTAGATTTTTTTAAAAAAAAGATATTAATAAAAAACCAAAAACTTGCTTATTTGAATTTTTCACATAAATTTTGAGGTATGTGAAAAAGTTGTGAATACAAACGTTGTAGATCATTTTATTACCTACAACTCTGTTATTTACCATTTTTTTTCTCCCACTTCTCAAACTCAGATCGCCCATAATGTATTTTTCCTTTCATTTTTATCATATTTCCCTCCTTTTCTAATGGGTTTCATCCTTCTGTTATTTTTTTTATTTCAAAAATTATCGACCCTGGTCTAAATGCAAGGTTACCTTTATTGTAAAATGAAGAAAAAATTAATTTCATTTGGATATGAAAACTAACAAATTGAATCTGTTTAAAAAAATCAGTTTTTCCGTTATTCAGTTGTCGCACTCCTACGAACGACCACCCTCAGAAGTCTAAACTTGTGCGTGCTAAGGATTAACGAGGTCTTACCTTTTAACGTGTAATTCCTAACACGGGTTGGACGATAGAAAGTGAAAATCGATCATTCAGACTAGGGCTTGAACCACCGACCAACACGGCAGTCAATTCAAGTGAGTGAACAAAGCACCCCCTATGAACCTCCTGGCTACCGACCGACCATAGAATAAGTAGATACTTTGTATATGAAAAATAACTTATAAGAAAAAACAATTCTCATTCATTGAAAGTTCACTAGAGCATAAAGATTGAAAAATTATACTTTACAAATTGATTCGCCCTTCCTAACTATTTCTGCGAAAGGAGGACTACAAATGTCATTTCTATCAATCGAACTTATGTCTTTTTGTGATCATTTGAATCATATATTGTCCATCAGTTGATGGTTCCATAAAAGTATATTTGATCACAAGGTATCGCCAATCAAATTGGATATTTTGTCTTATAAATTATCTAATAGTAACCTCATTACATACTCACTACAATTTAAATGAGTTGTTGAAAAATATGGAATAAAATAGTATAAATTGGGTTAACAGATACCATCAGACAATCTCGGAAGAAGTGCATGATATCATGCATTTTCCCATGCATCTGTCCCCTTTTCAAAAAGTTGGGTAAGTGCGTGATACGGCTTAATTCACAGATAAAAAACGTCTATAGTCACAAAATAATTATAATACTCAAATACAGCAAAATTTATCACCATTTTATACACTTTCCCCATTTCTGCACTTGCCATGCTGTACCCTTTTAATTTTTCAAATATTCATATAACTATAACAAATCTTGAAGAATGAATCCTCACTTTCACTTACATATCAATGGTTTTGTAAGTAGAAATTAGTCGAAAAGTTCTCGTTAATTTCAAGTGAGTGGTCCATAAAATAGTAACCAATAAGTTGTTTAGACTTTCCAGATATATATTTCTGTTAGAATAATTTTTAATGCTTTCCATAGTTCACATTTTGAAAAAGAATTCCACGGTCTCAGCCACATTCTCCTCCTGGTTGCAGCTCACATTCAAGTTTTGTTTTTCGACTAAACGCCTGTAGAAATTCTTAATTCATGATCTATCAATTATTCATTTTCAATTTTCACGTGATGGAAGGTTATCACAGGAAATTATTGTTTTCATGTATCAGTTCTGTTATATTGTTTTAAATCCATGTATCTATTCAGTTGCCATAGTTACGCTCGTATATTATTTTTCATTTAGATACATATCCCGGAAAATATTAGATATTATTATTTCAGGTTCAAATTTCTCCATTGGAATCCACAAAAACGTTATGAAACTATCGGTACAACCTTTGCTCCAAATACCAGAGTAATCATACAGCACACTGCATCAGGCAGAAATTTATCTGTGGAACCATCCCACTGGATACCATCTTTCTACGGACCTGAATGCATGGTTAGCTGCCACACTTACAGAGATTCACACAAAATGGAAACTGCAGAGAACTTTTGGAAAATTATCACTAGACCAATCTCAGATACAGCTTTGTACCTCAGGGCTGCAAAAGGCGAAGATATACCTCTGGAGTTATTTGAATAAAATGATGATTAACGAAAACAAATCATTTATTTTATACAATCATTGCAAGCACAAAATAAAAACCAAACATATTTAATGGCGAGATGAACATAATTTGTGCCCTATAAATTATTAAAAGTTTTGAGAGAACGTAAAAATTACAATCTCTTTTAAGAGTTGAAATGAAAAATTTCAAGCAAATTAAAATCAAAAATCAATTTTTACAATTCCAATAATTCACTGAGTAGTCCACGATGAATTTTGAGTGTTTCAATAAAATCACCTCGTTTAGATACTCTATTGGATTTGCTCAAATGCACAGATGTTTTTGGCAAAATATGGATTTTAAACTTGCACATCATACTCGAGAATGGGTCTTTTACATATTTTGTAGATTTTGGTTAGCAGTTCCGGTGGCGTATTTTGAAAAGAAATAGTTAACATGTAAAATATACAATTGATGGAGGTATCCGTTATTACGTGGTAGGAGATCATCATGAAAAATGAGAAATAAAACTTCCGTTTATCACCATTTGTATTTCTAACTGACGTTACTGCAGTTTCGTTCTATAAGAACATTTTCAAACAAATACAATAAAATATTCTTATAGGACGAAACTACAGTACCGTTAGTTAACAAATACAAATGGTAAAAGAACATAGAAAGTTTCAATTCCCATTTTTCATATACAATTGACTTTATAGTTTTTCCAATATTTGTCTCGACTGACCATAATGCCAAGATTTTCATGGTGTATACCTTCAATACATTACTGCTCTTCGGAATTAATAGAACCAACATAGTAACAACACATCACTTTTGCTCTTTCAGATAGCCACTTTTGTCACGACTGTTCTATATACTAAAGGTCATTATATACCCACCAAACACGTTAAATCACTAGAAGGTTTTGCAAAGTTGCATATTAGACATATAAAGATAATTTCAAAATAATTGTCCATACTCATTCAAAACATAAAAATTTTGAACCATCGCTTAATTTATAGAAACTGAAAAATAAAATTACATTTTGGGTATATCTTAGAGTTACTGCACTGCCACTGAAATACAGCTAACGATTTGACAAGTTTACCAATCACAATAGCTTCTTATTAGTAAATAACATACTTTATTTTCAAAAATATCACATGTATCGCTATCATTTTTGAAAATAAAGTGTGTTATTCACAATAAAAAGTTATTGTGACAGGGAAACATGTCGTAATATTTTTGAAAATAAAGTTTGTGAAGATCAAATTGCTATGTGCAGTTTGTAAAATTATTATGGATCTTCATCAAGTAACGTCCGAGTCAATCAGAAAAATAAAGTGGTGTTGTTTCTTTAGTATTAATTACCATTCAGAGTATTGGATTCTGTGTGTAATAAATATGATAATGGTGACAATTTATAATATAAAAAAATGAAGTATCTATTCAAAATGTAAACGAAAAAATGCAGTCGGGTTCAACATATTATAAACCTTTTGTATCAAAAGAGGTAATGAAATATATGTCTCGACTGAAATAACAAGTTTTATCTGATGTATATAGGAAGTAGCACATTTTTTCTGTAATTATTTTGTTGTGAAGAAGGTAATTATCAAAATAATGTATTAACATAATGATGTTCCGAATAAAAATCTCTGAAATTCATAGGTAAGTATTTTTGTCAGTACAAGACCTACTAATACTAAATGATTGAAAGAAATGGAAGACGAGATTTTCATTTCAATGGATCATTATAAGCAGTGTTAGGAATCAAAACCTGCCTTTCTTCAGAATCCATTGAAAAACCATTATGTTGTTTTTTCAACTCCAAATTTTCCTTATTACTTCACCTCAGGAAATTAGAAGTTCGCTCTACCTACTATTCATAATTTTTAAATTTTTCAGATTGTGGAAGGTTCTATCTAGTACCAGTGATATAAATGATTATTTCCCATTTACCTGAATATTATCCTTCAAACTGAAAATGGAGATATGTAATAACTTCAACATATCCACATATAGGTTTTTTCCAAATATTCTTTCAGTAGGAAAGGAAGGAAAATTATCAAGCTTTGGAAAAGGAGCACTCGTTCGCTTCAGCCTTAAAAGGTTATGAAAGAAAATTATTTAAATTTGTAAAAGGGTTGAATTGCCTTCCAGACACAGTATGTGGGGTCTCTTCTGTATTTAACTGACCGAATTAACCATCAATTTATTTCTTTTAGGTCTATCAATATCTTTCCTATAACAGTGCATGTTTTCTTTCGCAATTCAAGAACAAATTTTGAAGAAAAATGAGTTGTAGTGAATACCTGAACAAAAAACAATGTGTATTGAACTACTCTTTATAGTAGGAGTTTCACATATGAGGTAACAAAATTGCAAAAAATGTGTTACAGCTAAATCAATTGAAAAAATAATTTTTTTCTATGGCTACTGAAAAACAGATAAATTATTTTATTGTTTTTTCTTGAGTAACCAAAATGATTCATAACTCACACCTCTGAACCACTAACAATTGACCAGATTACTACAGTTGCCTTTCAATTATTTTCAAAAGCAAGTAACCCTTGTAAATTTCCTACTTCAAAATATGTTCTTCAACTTCAAAGTTAATCATTAAACTGACAGTTTGTTTTAAAACATATATTTTAACTAAGAAAAAAAAAATAAAATAAAATCGTAAACCCAAAAAAGTGAAAACGACTGTACCCACTAGATATTTGTAATATAGCAAAAACATTATTTTTCAAAAGATGTTACCTGATATCAAAATGAAAGGAGTTAGAAACTCAAATAGCTTTATGTCATTAACACTGTAAGCAGCTTCTTGGGTAGCTTGAGAACTGTAGAAGTGTTTAGTTTAGTGTTTAGAACTCAGTAGTCCCAGTTTCAATTTCAGGTCAAATCTTCGACGGAAACAAAATAAACAAATAAAGAACAATATTTTTTCACAGCCTATTTTTTTTTAAATCTGACTATTTCACTTTCACATCTTTTATGTTCGAATTTGAAATTGAGAAAGTGGTATTACTAAACTTTCAAATAAACAGAAGAAAACAATAATCAAGATACGAAAGTATCCCAACAATTTCCTATTTTCACATCCTACTTTTGACAAAAATGTGACTACTTCAATTCCGTATTTTTTGTTTTTGAATCCAATTTTCCTATTTCATTGTCACATTTTCAAACAACTGAACCTCCACCTTTCATCATTATCAACCCCATTTAGACAAACAAAAAACATTATAAGGAAGGTTATGCATATATGACAGTGTCAAAAAATCGAATGTTCCCAATTTCCAACAATATTTGATTTTAGAGATGTAAAGGAAACATCTATGAAAATGAGAAAACTGTCCTACTGGACATTATAGCACTGAAAAAATACAATATCCAAATATTAAAATCAGTGACTAATTCATTAAAAACAAATAAAAATAATACGGTACACATCATAGATTGTTGCAACATGTAAACATGGTTGAGCCCTACAGGTATTCTTAAAAATTTCAGGCTCACATGAGTACCTTTTTCGAGGTAGAATATCAGCTATAAATAACTAGATCAGTACTGTTTCATAGAGCATTTCAGATATCAGAAATCTTCTGAAATTTCAGAATTTTTTCAGTTAAATTCATTATCTTGTCCAAATATCATCCATGGCCTTATCAGACAAATATTTTTCAGGCAAAGCTCTAAGTGTTTTCATAGTTTCCAAATAAAACATTATTTCAGTAGTAACTACACCGTGTTGGGGTCCTCCATTATTTTTTATGTTCATCCTTGCCAGATGATCCCTTATTCGAGTTTTGAAATTTTTGTGAACTACTTCATAGATGTCGATAACCTGAAAAAAATATATATATTTAAAATATCATCGTTGAAATATCATCAATTAATGCTGTAAACAATATTTTAACTACTTATATCTAGGAGAGATACTTCTATTGTGAATTGGGTTCATAAATATATTTCTGTAATGAATAGAATAGAATATATTTATTTGACTACATTACAATACATGTTTGTTTATAGCATGTCATATTAAGAAAAAAAAAATGAAAAAATACCATAGAATAATAATTGTTAAAATATAACCTATAGTGTAATGTAATGTAATTTTTGAAATAATATTTAAACAAGAAACGATAGTTTAAAAAAACCATAGAAAGTAACATAAAATTGGAAAATGGGGCGAGACGAATTTTATTCCCTACAAAGTCTGAAATGTTCAATGTATTCCTACGTGGAATAAAAACAATGCGTTAATAGTAGGTTTTTTATCCTTATTTTGAATAAATGTATACTTAATGATTTCAATTTCGATGGTAATATATTGTAGAGATAATAATTTAGTGATTTTTCTTAGATTTGGATAGACAGAACCTGTTTGATCTCAGGTTATCTGCTTATCTGGTAGCATAGTTATGTATGTGCAATTGCTTGGTGAGCATCGAGGAGTTTTTGTGAATCTCTGTTAGAACTTGGAAAATATACAAACACGGTAAGGGCATTATTCTGTGTTTAATAAAGAGAGGTTGACAGTGTTCCAGAAAGCTGACACAGGACAAGATCCTGACAGCTTTTTCTGTAAACGAAAAATTGAGAGAGAATCCGATAAACCACCCCAAAGAATAGTAGCGTAACTTATGTGTGAATGAAATTTTTTTAAATGTTGCACTGAGTGAATTTAAATTGGTTATAGTTTGAAGTTGTCGTAGGACGAACATATCACTGCATAGTTTACTTCTCTATTTGGTAATATGAGGTTTCCACGATAGGACTCTGTCCAGAGATACTCCTAGTCAATTTACATAATGAGTTTCTATGGCATTCATAAACAAAAGATAAAGATACTGTGATTTATCGTTATTGTCTAAGTCTTCTTGAATTCTGTGCCGATCTGATCTCAGTTTCCCAGAATATATGAACGTCGTATCATCTGCAAACGAATAAGTTTTCACCGGAACCATATAGTTACTTAAGTCGTTAGTGTATACTATAAACAATAACGGTCCTAATATTGACCCTTGTGGAACACCATGTTTATTGTGTTCGAAATCAGATAAGGAATTGCCAATACTCACCTCTTGAAGGCGCTTTTTTAAATTAGATTGTATCAGAATGAGTGGTACCCCCCTAACCCCGTAGTGCCATGTGGCACGCTGTTTTTGCTGGAATACGAAATACAGCTAAAGATTATTGATATTTCGAACTTTCTTTAATGTGTCTGTGGTTGAATGAGATTCATGTAGTTAGTCCTTATTTTCGTTTATTTTTGTACCTTTGTTGTGTGTTACATATATTTTTAACGTTTTTTAACATAGATAAACTAATGTTTGAGCCCAGGTGATGGATTCAATAAAGTCAGAAACGTTGGGAAAAAATAAATTATTCATCCACGAAGAATTTTTTATCCCTTTCCCAACTAATAAGCATTTGCAAGTATTATTTGGATCACCAAACCTTGCGAAATTTCGAACTTATTTGAGAAATTTTACAGTAAAAAAAATATAAAATATCAATGCATTGTACTGTAATTGTTTTGTTATAAATGCTTTCTGAGTTCGTCCTTCATTCATAAATATTTCAATCAATAATTTTATTGGCCAATCATTCGTATGAACTTGCCCTCAAAAGAAAAAGGCAATTACCAGCTCATTAAAATGAGTACATTGAGTTTATAATAGAAAGTATTCCCCGTTTTTGTTAGTGTAGCAGTAATGCAAACGCATGCAATAACTTATATTATGCAAATAAAAGTAAAAGGCAAATATAATTTCCACACAAACTCTCGCGGTTTGTTTTTTGTCATATCCAAATAGTTATCTGCGCAAGTTTCGCATAACAACATAGTATACACAGCAGATATTGAAAATTACACAGATTTTCATCGGATAATATGATAAATTGGTCGAAAGTAAAAAGCTGAACATAAGGAAAGAAGTATCCATTTTTTTTCTTGGTGGCATCGGCATTGATTAAATTGGTCATAAGCCTCGAGTCGTGGGTATACAATGTTCATAACTACACGAGCCACCTAGGAAGCATCATGGCTATTCGCAGTCCGTCAGCCATGTCACGTTACATAATCAACTTCAACTAGACATTCAATATTTCAGAATAATTCACGGGTAAAAGTCCTTATGAGACCATGGCCCGATCAACATGAAAACTCGGATTGTGACTTGTGGCACCCTCTACTGCCATGTGCGAAACTCAAAGGTGCGCATGCGCTAATTTAATTTCCGTTTCCGCTCATTTATTGTTATTCTTCCTGATAGTGTTTGTAAACATGAATGGCTTTAATTAATACGATATCATCCTCTGAAAGTGATAATGATCCAGAATGGAAGCCAGCGGAAGTGACAAGAGCCGTTTATGGCGTATCAGTTCGTGTTGAGTAGGTAAATTGCCATAGGATTTAATTTATTGCCATTATACGAGAAAAGGTTATTATATACTTGGGCAATGAGTAGAAACCTACTTCATGGTTCATATAAATGCAAGCAAATGCAGTTTAGGTTTGGTGAGGATAGGTTAGGTTAGGTTAGGCGAGAGCATCATCTTACAGCTCGATGAGGGCCCAACGAGAAAGAAGAAAAGCTGGCAAGCGCAGGGATATATAGACCCCCGAATTTTTCGCGGCACAATCTGCACGGTCTCACACAACATAACATACCCGAAGCAGCTCACATACCACATAAAGAGCGCACAATCGAGCAGCATGACCAGGGGAACGGACGGAAGATCCAAGCCCCAATCAGCCTGGTGGAATAACGAAATCGCTGCCCTCAGGGAGGACTGCAACAGATCCAGAAGGGAGCTGACGAGTCTCCGCGGCAGGCACGCAAACAACGACTCCTTCACCACCGCCGAAGCGTCATACAAGGAACAGAGACGAGCCCTGAAAAAAGCGATTAACAGAGCACAGAAGGCAGAGTGGAACCTCCTCTGCGATGAACTCGAGTAGGACCCATGGGGACAGGGATACAAGATCGTTACAAGGGGCTTAAGAATGCCATACGAGCTTCTCCAAGAACAGAGGAATGATATAGTAAGGGAATTATTCCCCGCATACCCGCGTAACATAACTGCACGAGATGGACCAAGACCACCTACGATCCCATTCACGTGGCAGGAACTGATGCTGGCAGCCAAAAAACTGGAAGCAAAAAAGGTGGCAGGACCAAACAGTGTCTCACCCGAAGCCGTAAAGCTTGCAGTAAAATATATCCCAGACACCATTCTCCTGACCATGAACAATCTTTTGACAGATCAGATCTTTCCAGAACTCTGGAAAAGCGCCATAGTTGTCCTTATACCAAAAGGTAATCAAGTGGAAATAACTGGTTACAGACCAATAAGCCTCTTGGACGCAGAAGGAAAACTATATGAGCACATGGTCAAATTCAGACCATAGGCAGAGCTAGGCGAAAAGATCGTGATCTTAGAAAGACAATTTGGCTTCAGAGCTGGAAGGTCAACGATATCGGCCGTGGAGTACAATATCCGGAAAGCAAATAGCAGAGACGCCAGATGGGGGTTGTCATAACCATTGACGTATGACGTATATGCGCGACGCCGAGATCAGCCGCTACATTATTGACACAATATGGTAGTACTTCTCCGAACGTTCCTTGAAGTGCAGATCTCAAAGGCAAGAAATGACACAGGGTGTCCCCCAATGTTCAGTTCTTGGACCGACCATATGGAGCATGCTATATGATGGAGTCTTACGCCTATTCCTACCTCCGGGCTGCTTCACGACCGCCTAACCGCCTATGCTGACGACCTGACTCTCATTATACAAGCAAACCAGAAGAATGACTCGATGGAAAAGGCCAATGCAAGCCTGATCCTCATCTACCGCTGGATGGGCGAAAGCGGCCTAGAGACAGCCCTTCAGAAGACGGAGGCGATAACCGTCAGGAGACCTAGGAAGAGAGATGGTATGGGTTTCGACTTCGCAGGAACTCATATTAAGCCGAAAAAGTACGTTAAGTACCTAGGGGTCTGGCTGGACGATAAGCTCATCTTCAACGAGCATATTGAAAAAACCGAGAAAAGGCTGACAAACAACCAGCTACCCTAGTCCGGATACTCCCTAATACAAGAGGACAAGGGTGGCAGAAGAGGAAGGTCCTCTACGGAGCGGCCCAGTCGACCCTGTTATACTCGGCGCCGGTATGGGGCCGAGTGATGCTGGTGAACAGGTATAGAAATATGTGGGCCGGTGTCTAGAGACGCATGCTTTACAGGGTTGCCATGACCTATAGAACGGTTCCGCAGACGGCCTGTGCGTGATAGCTCAGATACCCCCAATCGACCTGCTAGTTGAGGAAAGGACACGCATCCACGAACACCCAGGCAAGACCGAAGAAGGCACGAAGAACGGGAGATTCGTGACAACACAGCGGTGGCAAATCCGATGGAACGAAAATACCACCACCGCCTACTGGACCAAAAGGCTCATACCAAACATAGGACCCCCGGTGGATTGCGGTCATAAAGCTACGAATTACTACGTCAGCCAGGCCCTCAGTGGACATAGATCCTTCAAAACTTTCACCTTCAGGATCGCAAAGTCTGCTAACGACAGCTGCGTATATTGCGGGGAAAAGGATGACCCCCATCACACTGTATTTATATGCGAGAGGTGGCACCAGGACCGCCAAAGACTAGAAACAGCTATAGGAGAACCTCCCACGCCGGAAAATCTGATTGCTTCTATGATAAGCAGGCCAGATATGTGGGAAGTGGGGTTCAAATTTTTTCAGAAAGTCATGGAACAAAAAGAGAGGAAAGAGAGCTGCAAAGGCAGAGAGAACCACACTACCATAACTTGTGCTCTTCACCAGTAAGTAAACCAGGCAGCTGCCCGGATACCGCAGATCCAGTTGAGCGATCCTGCCCGTATCTGATGTGATGTCCGCAAGACGGTTCCAGGTACGGATGAGGCAGAGAGGTGGTTTTTAGTGGGTAAACAGAGTTTTCGGAGTCCCACACACCCGGGGATAGGAAGAACCACTACCTGCGGGGTCGTTCTATAAAAGAATCTTCTACCCGACAAAAAAAAAGTTAGGTTAGGTCATGTTATGTTAGGTTAGGTTTCTAATGCTTTTTTAAATAAGCCATTTTAAATAATTTTTTATCAAAATACGCTTGCCTTATTGAGTCTTAGCACCAATCTGGTCAACATTATAAGATACAGCACTCGATTCATTCATGAAATTACGACTTCATGTCACGAATGAATTGAGTATACTCATGTTATCGATGACAGACAGTACGTAATGACATTTATTCGCTTACTTCATTTAATTCCATCCATAGGATTCTTGTTCAAAATAGTAGTGGGGTATATTAGAATAATTTTTTTAAAATAAAGGTTTCTGCATGAAAGAATGTTGCGAAAAATAACTTTTATTAAATATTTTCAACGATAACATATGAAAGAGCAGGTATATTTGAATACAGCTGACTTTTCACGAAAGAAACAACTATCTATTTCTAGTTATCATATTGAGACACTATTACAAAATCCAAGTTTTACCTACATGGTGTTCTTATGCATTATGAAATCTGTTTCATACATGAGAAACCAGTCTTCCGTAGAATATTACGTTCATCTTGCATCTTGCCGCAGGCCATATCGCCCATTATATTACATGCCATTTTCTCACAATATTCGATAAAATTGAATTGGATTTCAACGATTTATATTCCTTATATCGCGAAAGGGTGGAACTTTTTCCTTTGGTATGTTGACTACAAATATTTTACTGTCATTAAGACCGTCTTTACAAAAAATGTTGATTGATTATGATACACTATCTCTGGACGAAACAAACTAGTTTGAAAAGTATTTTTGGTGAAAACGGACTAAATGATGAATTTAATAGCGAATTGCAAAATAGCAAGCTGTCGCTTGAATTGGTCAAGCCACACCTGTATCATGTGTTAGCAGATTTTGCATTTGTTGTTTTACTTCAGGGTTTTAGTGAAATGAGGACTCGTTATAAAGCACTTCCTTGAAATTCATCGGAGAGAAAGCAAGAAAATGTATGTATTCATTAACAAGTTCATTTAATCAAATCTACATATTTCAATTATAAATTCAACTTCACCACCTCAGATCTTTAATAAACAGAAACATTAAGTTCTAATTATTTTGAGTTTTCAGAAAATACTCAATTTGCGTTCACGAAGTTATTTTTATCAAATACTTTTCATGGTTATTCTTCAATCGAGGCCCGCCTGCTCGGTAGGTACTGATGATGCCCAACAGGCTGACACAGCTGTATAATGGCGGCTTTTGAATTGGAATCAAATTGGGAATGATCGGAATAGTACTCATATATTTAAATTTTCATCTATTGATGAAATTGATCGCCTTCTAACTGGGCATGACAATAGATGAAACCACTCGATAGACTTTTGAATAGTTGTGTTAAGGATATTCAGAAAATAAATTGAATAGATCTATATGTGGATATTTGGTAACTATTTATGTACGTGTAGGTACATTTTTGTTTTCTTTCAAAAATAACCCAAAAAAGGTGACTAGTAGGTACTTGAACCCAACAAAGATTTTTTTTACAATTCAGAACTATGTATTGTATTGTAACTATGTAACTATGTATTGTAAACACATGATCAAAATTAACTAGATTCAAGATCTAGATAATAATAATATTTTTTTATTATTTCCTTGTTAAGAAGTACATTGTTATGGGTACAGTGACAAAGAAAACGTCTGAGGATAGGACACGTTACAGAGTATAATGTTTCTAGTAATCAATAATCTGAAAATATGATACATATAGGTATATACACATAATTATTTGTTTGGCTTAGATTATGTAGAAAAATAATTATAAATGAATAAAAGTTTATTTTATCACATAGTTGTTAACTATTTTAAATGTTAAGATTTGGTGATATTTTAATTGATTCTTTTAATTTATTAAACATTTTTGGTCCAAGATAGAGGAAACTTTTCTGATAAAGAGTTGTTCTATGAATATTAGGCATCAGTTTGTCTCTAGAACGAGTTGGATAATTATGTTGCTGAAAAAGTGTATTATGCTTGTTTCTATA
Source organism: Leptinotarsa undecemlineata (assembly GCA_015342065.1). Classification (NCBI taxonomy): domain Eukaryota; kingdom Metazoa; phylum Arthropoda; class Insecta; order Coleoptera; family Chrysomelidae; genus Leptinotarsa; species Leptinotarsa undecemlineata. Next base: position 14,053 of record WOGP01000133.1, read on the forward strand.
AACGTATATACACAATTCATAAATATAGAGACCAGCAACAGTTAGTATCTTGAGATTTTTAAAAGCATCTCTACATGATTCACTCCAACCAATACCGACAATGATTCTTATCGAGATCATGGATGAACTAAACTCATTCGGAGGAAAATATCTGCATAATTTTGGAGTCAAAGGAAACATATTACCATCAGATAATTTAGAAAAACGTAGGTATGCATTTTTAGTACCTCAGACAAAACACTCTGATATTTTCAATATTTTCACACAGCATTTGAAAAGTGGCCACCTCGTTTACCAGACCTCAAACTTCTAAAATATCATTCCAGGTTGCGAAGAGGGTATTTAATTTCAATTTTGATGAGACTATCGAGAAATATAGCTAGTCCAGCACCTGCTTGACCGGGTAGATGTCTTTTGTGATAGGTTATTTGATGTTTTGTTTCGTAAGTTCTAGTAGAGAATAAAATTCAGAGCATTGTCACTTAATATGTCTGATGGCAAGTAGCCTGGAGGTGATACATTTTGAACTCTTCTCGCTCGATAAACAATAGTTTCTTTTCTACACTCTTCACAGTTCTCTCCTACGTTCTTTCTGGTTTCGTACTTCTCCATTATTATTTGTGAAATATAAAAAATGTATTGTTTCAAAAGCGATGAATAGGTTAAGTTAGGGTTAGGTCCAAAGTGAGTGGGTTTATTCGATCCTCCATCGAAACCCGCAAGGGTTTATTATGGCTCACACTTATTCACATTCGACCAAATAAACCCAGCTTTTCAACGAAGTGAATGGTCTTTCAGGTCGGATTGTAAGAGTATGTCTCTGCTGAATTCTAAAAACTTGATTCGGTGCCTAGCAGAGCAGGCACAAACTATGTGCTCTGCTGTTTCATCATTTTCCAAACAGAGGCGACACATATTGTCTTACGACAGTCCGAGTCTCTGCATATGATGATTCAAATGACACTGACCTGTGAGAAGGTCTGTTAGACATTGTAGTCCAACGACTGCTTGATATCAAGCTTTGAAGGGTAAACGCCTTGAAGGTAGTCAATCCTGAAATATTCTTTCAGAAGTCTATATATCTTTTTGCCATCCAGATATGCAATGTTTGTTTGGTAAAGCCCAAAGCGATGACAGATTCTGGTCTGGTGAAGCTGCTTGCAGCGCCCTCCTTTGCAAGGGAGTCAGCAGTCTTATTGCCTCCCAGACCAGTATGTACAGGAATCCAGACAAGAGATAATATATTAAGTCTTCCTATCGAGGAGTACTGTTTGGTAATTTGCTACCAAACAGTTGCAATGTTGCTCATTGACTTGTAAGTGAGGTTAGATTTATCCAATCTGTCCGCACACAATTCAGTAGCGTAAATTTTCGCTTGAAATACAGTCGCATAGAAACCTGCACCAGAACCTGAAGGTGTTTTTAATGCATCTATGAACCAACAACTATCTGCTCTTAATATCCCCTTCATCGGGAGGATCCAGTCCTCTTTACTTAATATATAACACAGTTCCTTTACGACGATATTTAAATTTATACTTCATTCTCTAAACCGTATTTCACCAAGCTTTTCATTTGAAACATTATTTGCAGCGATGTATACACGATAGTGTTGTGAATGTAGTAATTACATATGATTAATATCTCGGGTTACTTCGACTGTTAACCGGAATGAAAAATAACTCACATTTCCAATTCGATAAAGTTCAACAAACATTATTTGAAAGTAGGTTCCACCCAAACAGAAAATGAAATACGTAACCACAATTCCAATTTTAGTGAATGTCGTATTTTGAAACGATACTCGTACATACACGTAATTACTAAAATTAACGATTTTTAGAAACCGTAAAATCAATGAGTTTATACTCGTTCATATAACATTGAATTTTAATCAACAATATGATTTATATCAGAATACTTTAACACACAATGAACTGGGTGATTTTATAAGAAAAAACTATTCGAAGCATTTAGTAACAAGGGGCTCAAAAGTCCCGGGCCTAAGACAAAAAACGCTTTTCTTGTTTAAAATTGGCTTTATTATCCAACTTAACCTCCATCAAGAACCATACAACAATTGCAGCGGCGCTCTAACATTCCAGTACCACTTTTATAGAACGATTTATCTTTTTCCTCAAAGTAGGCTTCAGTTTCAGCAATAACCTCTTCATTCCAGCGAAATTACTCACCGTTGAGCATTTTTTTGAGTTCTGCGAACAGACAGTAGTCGCTGAGAGCCAAATCTGGCGAATACGGTGGATGTGTAGCAATTCGAATTTTAATTTGTGTAGTTTTGCCATTGTTTTGATTGACTTGTAGCACGGTGCATTATCTTGATAAAATAATTTTTCTCTTTGCCATATGCAGTCGTTTCTTTGTAATTTCGGCCTTCTAATGCTCCAATAATGCTATATAATATTGTTGATAGTATTTTCTGTTTTCTTTTTTATTTCGAGTGAAAAATCAGGACCAATCTTCATCTTCGAAATATCTCACTTCACTATATATATTCTTTATATGTTGTAAAATTGGCCGCGAAGGGAGTGCGTCCGATTCAAGATCGGTAAGCCGTGGGTTCGATTCTCGCCTCGACCAGATATTTTTCTCGACAGAATGTATCTGGTTGAAGCTGGAATGGTTCTGCAACCGTGTTATTAAAAGGTAAGACCCCGTTAGTCCTTAGCTTCTGAGAGTTGTCGTTCTCATGGGGGTAACAGCTGATTAACGGAAAAACAGATTTCAAACAGATTTTCAAACTGATATTTATATTCACACCCACTGCTTTTGAATCTTTTTCGCTATTAAACCTTCTTATTTCATGAAGTGATGAGTTCGTTATAAACTGGAAATTTTTGTTTCAGTCCTGCAGAAATTTCCATTTTCACTACACCGATTTTTGTAGCAGTCTTCTGCAGGTGTAAACACTACGGAATTATTATTGCAACTGAGCACCCTCACCGTCTTCTAACGCGCATCTAGTTGACAGGAACATGCCTGAAAAATGATACAGTGTTGTGAATACAAAATAAAACTCCTTCATTTTTTTCACCACTCGTATTTCTCTGAGGACATTTTCAAACAAATACAATATAGTTTATTGTATTCGTTCTATAAGGACATTTTCAAACGATTACAATAAAGTTAATTGTATTCGAATACGATACAAATACAATAAAGTTCATTAATTTAGTTCTATAAGGTCATTGTCAAATGATAACAATGAATTTCACTGTATTCGAATACAATACGAATACAATAGAGTTTATGTTATTCGTTCTATAAGGACATTTTCTAACGATTACCATACAGTTCATTGTATTCGAATATAAAACCAATACAATGAACTTTGTTGTTTTCGTTCTATAAGGAGATTTTCAAATGATTACAATAAACTTCATTGAATTCGAATACAATACCAATACAATAAAGTTTATTGTATCCGTTCTCTAAGGACATTTTTAAACGATTACAATAAAGTTTATGGTATTCGAATACAATACGAACTCAACTGCAGTATCGTTAATTACAAATACAAGTGGTAAAACAGATAGGCAGTTTTATTTCTCATTTTTCATGATGATCTTCTACCTTCGTAGTAACGACTATGTCCATCAATTTAATATTGTAAATACAGTTCCATGATTTGTTTGAGACAAGATCATTGAACGCCACTGAAATATTTTTTGGATTTCAAATTCTTTGGTTACCTAATATTACGAGAGAGTTCAAGAGACCACGCCACACCTTCAGGCTATTCAAATATCTTTCTCTGCTGAGAAATGTTGCAATTAAGCCATAATAATAAGGTATGACCGAAACCCTTTCAATTCAAAAAAATTGAAAGTAAAACTGAGTCACTTTTTTACTTGTGGATGATTACCTAAATGCTTGGAAAAACCCAGCGATTTTATGAAATGGGTTGGTGTACTGAAATGGATAATCATTACGAAAGATGAACATTTATAAGGAAATATTATAATTAATTGAGGTTTCAATGAGAGAGATAAAGTAACCATTATGTTATTGAACTATATCTGAAATGGAAATGATCAGCGTTCTTATTAAACAAACTCAGTGTGGGACAAATAGCTGTATACCATGGAAGAACATAACATCAAGAAGATTCTTTACTGACACCATACCTAACCTCCTTTGTGAGTCAGACATCTACATAGATGTTCTTCTCATGCATAAAAGGTTTTTCTGCTACTCAAGATCCATCTTACTTGCCCATTTCATTTCCCCTCTCATCTTTTTCATGATTTCCATTTCTTCAATCTTGTCACCTGTACTGGTTTGTATAGACATCTTGCTAGATGTTTGTTATTTTCTTTTGAATATGCTTTGAGTTGTCCATCAATTGCCATACTCATGAATTCACATGAAACGAGCTGTATGTCACTTTGTTGCATTGTCTGCAGCTATTTTCGACTGTAACGGCGAATTTTTGGTCTAACATGTATTTTGGGATCTGCTTCACCCATTCCGCTGTGTTTTGGTGTATTTAACCACCTGAATTGCCCCACTTTTGCTTTCTTTAGTAATACAAGATGTGAAGGAGAAAGATTCAGAGGTATCTCTAATGCAGCTGTTGATTGCTCCTATTATTTTTGAACAAGTACCCTGCCTAGTCTGTTCGTAGCAGTTGTTCTATCTTTGGTCATGCAGACTATAGTTTCTAATGTTGTCATGGGTTCAAACATTATGGTATCTGGTTTTAACCCAATGTTGAATCAGACACATGGTTGATTCGAGGAGTTTTAGTATCTGCAGTACAAGGAAAGATCTATGTCATAATTTGGGCTATCTTTTCGAAGTATTCGTTTAACACCAGAGGAAATACAAATTTTTGACATAGGAAACTTCTGTACAGATGTTGCAATAGAAAGAACAGTTCAAGTTAACCGGATAAAGATGTTAGTGAAAAAGCGCTTCGAAAATATCGATATATCTCGAAAAAATAGATGATCAAAATATTGGCTATTGAGGCCCAATATTGGCTATTAAACATGGCCCATTATTTTTGTGACTGGAGCTGCGATGTTCCGAAGATGTTCACAAATATTCTAACTAACTCACTGAATATATGTGAAGTAGCATGATTACTGTTGTATTTATTACAATTATTGTACAGTGTGACCCATTTTTAATGGAAACACCCCCCTAAAATTTGAAGTTGTAAACCGATTTTAATAATTTCTTTTTGAAATGGCAAGTACTAAAAGGTCTACCTCGTGTATTTATTATCTCGGCACGACGAGTGCCGAGATAATAAATACAAGTTCTACACTTGTGTCTATCTTTATGTTAAGATGTGCCTGAACACCCAACAAGTATTTTTAAGGCAATATTGAGTTCAGTCTAAAGTTAAGACTAAGTTACGTCGTGCATGAATTCACCAAAACCCACTTGGATTAGTTGTTACTGTAAATACCTATCCAATGAAAGTTAATATTTTTCAAGTAAGCTATGGAAATGACAAGTATATTATGTTTGTTTGGTGACATTTCTTCAACAGAATGTTCAAAATGGTTCACAGTGAAAAAGTTCAAATATATTCTTGTTATATACAAAACAAAAATAATAAACGTGCAGCAAAAAGAGCATATAGGGTATTGTATCCAAATCGTCGAACACCGTCAGAGAATATATTCAAGAATATTTACCAAAAAGGTGAATCACACCTTCAGTTTCAGTAGAAAAAAGCGTGTTATTCATCAAACCCAGGACGAACAGTTAGATATACTGCTTCATTTCGAAGGTAAGCCTATGCATATTAATTCGCAAATACACTTTTTTGAAACATTGTATTATGTTTTACAAGATTCTGAATGTAGTATAAAAGATATAGCAGATCATAGCATACAGAAGATCATAAAAGGAAAAGGCTGGAATTTTGACAACAGATGATTCAAAACTTGAATGCAGATACCGATTATGTAACTAAAATATTATGGACTGATGAGTCCTCTTTTTCCATGGCAGGAGTTTTCAATAGGAAAAATCGAAGGTCGTGGAAATGAAAAGACAACATAAAACCATTGTTAAAACAAATAACGAAATCAGCAAGAAAAACTGTAAGCGTTTGGTGCGGAATTTATAGAAATAAAATTGTTGGCCCAATATTTTATGATTATATATTGATAGGAGTTACCTATCAAGAAATACTTATCCCAGAAGTAGAAAATATTCTTATTCAAAAATTTTCGGAAGCCGAGCTTGCCAATATGATTTGGATGCAAGATGGATCAATCTCTCATCTACCCGTTCAAGAACATTTGAATAATGTACTCCCAATATGGATAGAAAATAATGGAAGCATTAAATGGCTACCTAACAGTCCAGACTTGACTTGATATTGTTGATAACGATGATAATCATAATATTCAAATAAATAAAGACACGATTCGACGTTAAATAATGAATATGAATGTCAATAATGAAGCAATTTCTGATGCACTTATAAATATAAGAAGACGTTATCAATTATGCATTGACAATTATGGTGGCCATATTGAACATCTGTTATGTCTCATCATGTTATTTAAAAATAAATTTTTTGTTTTCTATTTTTCAGTATTTGAAATTTTTCTTCCTCACCTCTAATAACTCAAAAACGTTATAAGATAGGGGTAACATATGGTATATTTTTTAAATCAGGAAAAAAAGACCATTCCAAAAATTCAATAATATACTGGGTGTCCCATTTGAAAAAAATATTAAGAAATTTGTATCCTCTGAAATCTGCACGTCTCTGTATTTTTGACAGCATTTTATCAACTGATGAAGTTACAGTGTATCGAAACGCCTCATAGATGTAATTTATTGTGAAAATTGTATAACCATTGTCATAGGATTTTGCACATTTAGAAAGAAGATTCATAGGTTTTCAGTTCATTTAGTTTACTGTGCCTGTTGTTTATTGCACCTGATTCAAATGAAGGACCTACAAGAAACCGTTTCCAAAGATGTGAAAAACATCCACTATTCGAATAGATATAAAACTGTCTTTTTAACTGTTCAACAAGTGCGTTTACCAAATCCTTCATTGCAGAGCATTGTAATTCATCGTCAATGCTATTGAAAACAACGGTTGTAACAGTTTAACAAGTGTGTATGCATAATCATTCAGTACAGAGCATTGCAACCCATTGTCACTACTAGTGAACTCAGTTTTACCTTTTCAAACAGTTAAGGAACAAATTCATATAAAGTGAGTTCAAATTACATCAAAGACGTTACGTACAGAGCCATCTGCCCGCGAATAGATCAAACAATAATGTGGATAATTCTGTCAAATACAGATCCCGATATAAAATGAAAAGGAGAGTTACAAACAAACAAACAAACATACATACTGGTGAAGCTAATGTAAAGCGTGTAAAAATGATATTATTGTCAATAAAGCACAATTATGATTGATCATGTTGTCAATGTCAATGGATTTTTCTGATTTGAGGTGGTTTGAAAACAATCGCGAAAGCATTGAATACTGAGGAGAGGCTGCTGAATTCGGTATAATTTCAGTAAAGTAAACTTTGAATATATAATGTTTTTTAATGAAAAATTGAACTAAAAGTTTGATAAATCTGAATTGATTGATTTGAACTCTCCACTGGTCTAGTGTTGTGATGCCAGGGTTCTCGTAACACACCCCATTTTTATTTGGAAAGTTGAACACGTCATTGCATTGGTTTATTCTGATAGAAACATTGAAGTTTTTATGTGGTCTGTCTATCTGCCCCTCTGTCCTGTGTAAGAAGTGTTGCTATGAAAACAGGCACTTTAACTACTTTAAAATTTTCCTGTATCTGTTATGTATTTTTTATGTAGTTTACGAGATTTTCATCTACTTCGACTTTGGCATATTCTATCAGCGGAGGTCGATATTTGAAGATATCAAAAAATATATTCAATTCATTCCCAATCTCTAGAAGATGAAAAAACTATCACAATTATGCCGTAACGGCATAATCACTACACACTACAATCACTACAACAGTTCGAATTCAAAATGTTATCGCAATGAACAAAATATTTTTTGTTCGTAATGCCTATAGGCATTGTCAACATTTCAAAATATAATAATTCCATCATCAAATGAAGAAGGGAAGAAAGTGTTTCAAGTTTTCACTGATTTTCGAATTCAACCAGCAAAAAATACAGTAATGTTTACAAACTCTTCGTGAACATATCAAATCACAATAAAATAATATATGTGTGTCTTAGATTATTTGTAGGTATATTTGGAGTTCATTCTGATTCCTAAATGTTATCCTGAGGCAACTCAATAGGTGCTAGTGTCCTAGATTTTTATCATCTATCGAAATGATTACGTGATTTGATATCCATGTTAATGATATTAGCAACTCACAAATTTCGAAACCATCAAAATTCTGTTTAGATATGGAAAAAGTGAATTAATCATGCTCCAGATATAATTTAGAACAGTTTGAGAGTGAATTTGCCTCCACTTATATAACCGTGAATGAATTTATTAATATTAGATATGTTGAATGTTTCAGTTGCAAAACTACTTTATTTATTGAATATTCAGATTTGAAGATATTTGAAATGATATTTTTTTAAATTATCATATAGAAACACCTAATGCCTGATTAAATCTGAAGAAATACTTTTATTGGAGTGAATGCATATTTATATTGACTTTGTCATTGAAATCTGAAAGAAGTTATTTCATTGTTCTATACAGCTGCCTTGAAAATGATGTACATTCAAAGTTATGAATAATTCAGGCTTGGGTTTTCATAAAGAGGTACATTGTCGTCATATAATTTTTTTAACTATTGTACAAACTGAAAAAAATCACATGTGAAAACGATTTTTCCCCATTTTTTACAAAATTTTCGATATTTTTTTTACACATAAAGTGACACATGGTTGTTTTTGTTGTTTTGGTATTATTTAAAAAAATATATCGTGAAAATTAATCAGTTTGAAATTAATTTCCTATTAAATAAATGAAGAAAATATAAATTTAAAAAAGTTTTTTCAGAATATCAACGAGAAATATAAATCATGATTTGAAATAAACCATTTTCTACTATTCATCTTCAGTAGCAGAAAAATTGTTAATCAACAAATGAATTTTCAAGCAATAAAAATATTTTTTAAGAGACGATTTTTGTTTTTTAAAAATCATTATATTCATCATTGATAAAAATCCCCCCCAAAAAAAATCGAATATCTTATAGACAATACGTTTGTTTGTAACAATTTTTTATATAAATGGCGCTGAAAATTATGAAAAATAATTTACAGTGTCATCCCCAAAATATGCACCATATGGGAAACTAATTCATTGAGGGTTTTTTGACAAAAAGTTATTCCTGATAAAAGATTTTGCATTTCCAAAAAGTAACCATTTCCTAACAAAATACAGTATTACACATGTAATATACGAGGAGCCTTCAAATAGGTGAATCTAGAGCAAGAGTAAAGTACTCTTATTTTAGAAAATCTCTGAAAATGTTATTTGAAAAAGTTGTTCAGCATCAAAAAATACATGTAGATTTGAAGTCGTGACCATATAAGTGAAGTTTTATTTCTTGACCAATTTTTTTTTAAATGGGGCTACGAAAAAAAGAATTCGCCAAAACGATAAATAGACAGCATCCTGTATACGACGGTTCATTTCAAGAGCCTGCGAAATTACACATTACACAATTATGGTGTTAATCACAGTCAAATGTTTTTAATAGTAAAATAATTTTCAAAGATTTTGATGCAAAGTTATTTTTATTTTTTGTGAACCCCGAAAATTACTCAAAATTATACAGTATCGTAACAGGAACTTAATATTCAATAATATCAAATCACAAAATATCTATTTAAAATAGGTATTCTGAAACAAAGTCATTCATTTTCTGGAGATAATTTTGTTGTTGTTGTTCCGAAATACCTATTTCATTTTGATTCTTTGTGATTTGATATTATTGAATAATACGTTTTTGTTAAAATACAGTATAATTTTTAGTAAATAAAAATAATTTTGGAACAAAAACTGAAAATTATTTCACTTTTCAAAAAAATTTACCGTGTTTAACACCATAGTTCTGCAATTCGTAATATAACAGGCTGTTAAAATGAGCCGTTTTATAGAGGATGCTGTCTACTCATCATTTCAGCAAATTTTTTTTCGTAGTCCTCATTCAAAAAAATTAGTAAAAAAAAAAAAAACTTCGCTTACATGGCCCTATCTTCAAGTCTAAATGAATGTTTTAATTGTAAACAACTTTTTTAAATAACATTTCCCAAGATTTTTCAAAATAAGGGTACCTTACACTTTTCTCAAAATCAAATATTTGAAAGTTCCCCGTATATCACGAATTTTTAGATATATTTTGTTGATGTATGTTTAGTTTTAGGTGATGCACAAACTTTTATCAAGAATAACCGAAAAACCCTTGATAAATAAGTTTCCCATATAGTGCATACTTTGGAATTGCACTGTATATGTAACTTTTGATTATGAAGATACGAGTAAATTCAAATGTTGAAAACATATTTTTTTCATTGCTTCAATGAATTTTACGGAAATCTCCTTTGAAGGCTTTCGAAGAAAGCTCTGAGGAGTGACCAACTTTGAGGTTTTCAGTTTAAAAATTTTCAGGGTTTTTATGTTGATTTGAAACTTGTATAAATAAGTTAATCAATTAAAGTATATGTGATAAAATAGTCACAGAAAAGTTTTTTCCAGAGATTTTCGTTTCATTCAAGTGTTCAGAAGGTATGAGATTTTATTCCTAATTATGATATTATTGGGGTTAAAATAATTTCATTCATTCAAAGGTGCGTATCGGTCAGCGATCGGTTAGCGCTATTATCGCCTCTGAATTAAAATTATAAATATTGGTAATGGAGTTCCGGGAGGTGGGACTTCTTTAGGAAATCACCTCCTCTTTAAAGATTTGTTTGAATTTCTTCAATAATTAACGAGATATTCGCCAAGAACCAAACCCCCCTTTTTCACTGAATTGTCCATAACATTTGCAATTTTTTGAGCCCCTCTTGAAATTTTTTAAAAAGTTGCTAAAAGTCATTCCGAATCGAAGGAGTCCTGGTTTATAATTTTCCATGCCCTTGGACATAAGTTCCAAAAGAAGGATCTTGTGACTAAACCGTATTATATCTGAGGGAAACTACTTCGAAAAAGAGAAAATAGAAATTGATGAATGTATAAATATTTTGTTGGAAAAATTGAAATCCACCTCATTTCTCCGACAGAAAGCGTACATGAATTTTGTATTGCAAATTTTGTATTGTTTAAACCAATTCCAAACTCATTTTGGACATTCAAGATAATTCTGTTAAAGGTTTTTTATTGAAAATGTTCATTCGCTGACTTAATAACTTGGTTAATTTTGGTATCAAGTATATATAATATATTCTCTGCATGACGAATGCTGGTGAAAGTATTATCGATAAAAGTTAGTTGAGATGTCAATCAATAACAAATAAAATAAGATAAAGTTTTGGGCATATCTACCTTTCACCTTCACTATAATTAATTTTTGCTTGAATTTTTTTAATTCAATTAACAAATCATATTGAGGCGAACAAACGATAATTATATCTATTGTACATTTACTTTCTGTCTATAATCCTTAGACATAAAAATTTCTGAAAATTAATCCATATCTTCACTAATAGATACGAATTTTCAATGTAGAGAAAATACTTTAACGTTATCCCTCGAACTGAGGTTTTCTCCACATATCAAGTTTTTTTGTTTACGATTACTATCTTTGAACTTCATGAAGCTATCAACTGACATGCTTCCTACACACTTTCATTGAGTGTAATAAATTCCATTAATGTCAAAAAATCAATCTTATAACTTGTCACGAGATATTGATATAACACGACAATAATGATTCAATACGAGAGTAAATCCGTCAAAAAATGAAAGTTGAACAGACTTTAACCATTAACAGATGGAAAGTAACATATTGTTATGTAAACGTTGTGCCCCAATTTTGATTCGCACAATCTAACTATCGATCTCGGAATTTGGAATAATGATAATAGCTTATTATATATAAGGACTTGACAATGATAAATACTTGACTGAGTACCATTCAACAGAAACTGTCTACTTACCCTGCAGTGTATACAATATTTGTGTACGTACCTGAAACAAGGAAGAAAAACTTAGATTTTTCATTAAAAATTTTAGTAACAACTGGAAATAATTTTTCAGTCTGCATTCAACTGAAATTTTCGAAATCACCAGAATTTACAAAACATTCATTAGATTACGAAAGAAATGTGGAAATCTCATGCATATTTTGAATACAGTTGCTTTGTTCCTTCCTTCGAAAGTCAAAGTTTTTTTCACGAAAACTAATTTCTCCTGACAGTTAATCTCTTTCAATTCATTTATGGTATATACAGTGCGAGTCTCTAAAATGGAACAAATTCACTAAATCAAAAGTTGATAGATGTAGCCGTTACTACGTGGTAGGAGATCTTTTCATAAATCAAAGGTGTTTCTTTTGGAAATATACACGGACACGTCGATTAGTATTTTAAAGTGCCCTTATTTTCATGTAAAAAAATTAAACAGTGTGTCTCAAATATGAGATATGACTTCATCGATAAATTTTTTAAATGACAACCCTGTTTTTTAATGACTTTTATTAAAAGGTTCAACAAGTTGCACATGCCTGCCAAATTTTAATTTTTTACTCCTTATCCTTTAAAAGATATTTAACAAACATTATCTAATTCAAAAAATGGATTCAATTCAATTCAACAATTCAAAAAATGCAAAACATTGTCATAAAAAAGGTATAAAAAAAAAGTAAAGAGAGTAGTATCGCATTCCAATCGTATTTGTGCACAAAAACTATAAGTCTTTTCACACATTGTTGTTGGCCATTAGTAAAATGCCGTACTTAACTGAAACACATAAAATTGAAATTCTAATGATGATTTGCGACAGAGATAGGACAAGAACACAAAATGAAGGTACCGTAAGTAAGATCGAAAATCAGTTCCGGGAAAATGGGCATATAAGAAAACAAATAATCATCGTCGGAGTGCACTCAGTGAAGAAGTCAAAATAAATGTTCTTCTCTCTGTCGAAAAAAATCCCCATGTCCCCATCAGGCAGATAGCTATAGAACTGGAAATTAGCCAGTCTTCAGTGGCAAGAATTCTTGAAGCTGAAAAATTTCATCCATATAAAATAACAATCCTTCAGGAACTCACCGAAAATGATCCGGATAGAAGACTCCAGTTTTGCGAACAAATGATGGATCTACTAGACAGGAATGTTGTACAAAAAGAAAACGTTCTATTTTCTAACGATTCAACGTTTATGTTGAATGGTGTGGTAAATCGTCAAAATTGACGTTATTGGACAGACAGAAACCCACACTGGATGAGCGAAGGTCACACTCAACATTTAGAAAGAGTCAATGTTTGGGCAGGGATTGTTGGTGGTTACAGGACCGATTTTCTTCCAAGAAAATCTTACTAGAGTAAGATATTTGTAATTCTTGCAGGAAGACCTAGTTCCGAATTTGGCTATTTTGTTCCCTTGTCCTCCTCATTTTGTGAGACCTGTCCGTGAGTACCTGAATGATGTATTTCCAGGCATATGGATTGGCAGAAGATGATACTATTTATGGCAACCTAGGTCTCCGGATTTAACACCTCTGGACTTTTTCTTATGGGGTTACTTGAAGAGCAAAGTTTTTAAGACCAATCCGGCAAATATTGTGGATTTGAAAAAACGAATAAGACAGGAGTGTGGGCTAATTTCCGGCGAAGTAATCAGAAATGTTCAAAACGAGTTTCAGTTACGTTTAGGGTATTGTCAGTAAGTAAATGGACAACACTTTGAAGACTTGTTAAAGAAAGTCTATTGAATTGAATTAAGTTTTAAAGGACAAGGAGTAAAAAACTGAAATTTGGCAGGAATGTGCAACTTGTTGAACCATTTAATAAAAGTCATCAAAAAACAGAGTTGTCATTAAAAAAATTATCGATAACGTCATATCTCATATTTGAGACAAACTGTATAATTTTTTTGCATTAAAATAAAGGCAATCTAAAATACTAATCGACGTGTCTGAGCATATTTCCGAAAGAAACAACATCTTTGATATTAGTGAATTTGTTCCATGTTAGAGACTCGCACTGTATAGTCTAATATCCACTCTGTTAGAAAAATAAGATGAAATCTAATTTTTCTCTAAAAATATCAATTTGTTCATCAATGTATTTCCTCTCAGATATAATACATTCGAGACAGCGTCTTTTTCAATTCTCGATGCAGCTCTGATATGCATTTTTTGGTATGTCCTTGAGCTTTCTCAGCGATTCAGTTTTTATCTCCTCAATCGTAGCAAACCGTCGTGCATCTTGAGTCTCTTCAATCTTGGGAACAATAAAAAACTCGCAGGTGGCCAAATCTGGTGAATACGCTGGCTGAGGCATGAATAAGGTGCTATTCTCAGGAAGTTTATTCTACATAAACACAGTTCTCCAGATGAAAGAGTTCTTGAACAGTTAAGTTCAAGTTGTACTGAGTTGAATCTCAAAACGATGAGCAGCCACAGTCCGTCGCGTATTTCTGATATGTACCGCTCTTGGTGGAATCAAATCACTAAGTCACTTGAACACCTCCAGTGATCGTATCTCTAACCTTTTTTTCATGTTCCAGGCTATCAAAGTTGCACGTGATGTTATCGTCTCCAGCAAATTCAGGTTATGTTTGGGAGCAGCGCTCCATAGATGAGAAGAATACTCCAAAGAAGCTCTGATTTGAGCTTTATAAAGCTTCAAAAGTTGCTTAGATGTGTAACGTTTTCTGGTTCGAAACAGTGGTCCAAGCTTTTGAGAAGCAGCCTTTGTAATTCCAGCGACATGATTGTGCCAAGGCATTTTGGTGTTTATTTTAACCCCCAACAAACTTATCGAAGCAGGAAGTGGAATTGTCTGACCTGACATTATTTTATCCGGTTCGGGGACATGCCTGGGTTTTTGTGGCATTGAATTGAACCTGGTTACTATCAACGCAATTCGAAATTATTTACAGGTCCTCATTGAGATTTGCAACCTCGTGTTGCTGGTGAAGATGTGCATCAGAAGCAGATGTCCTGGAATCCAAATGGAATGATCAGAAAAGTGTGCTGTCGTCAGCAAAGCATTATATTGGATTCTTGATTTCTTCTAATAAGTCGTTGATATACAATAAAAAGAGAGATGGAGACAATATGGATCCCTGGGAAATAAAAGCACTGATGGTGGAATTATTTGAGAGATATCCATAGACAGCCACTTATAGGGAATGTTCTTTCAGGAAGCTGGATAACCATACACAACAATGATCTGACAAGTCAGAGCATCGAAGTTTAGTCAGCAAACTGTCATGCCACATGCAGTCAAAAGCCTTAGAAATAGCAAGCCCAACAGCTTTCGATTCTCTATGTTTCTTGATTGCGTTATTCCAAATATTGGTGACATACGATAGAAGTTCGCCTGTTGATCTTTGTTTCCGAAAACCATATTGATGATCGCTAAAGATGTTGAAGCCCTCCAAATATTTAAGGAAATGGTGGTTTACAGTTTATGATATATATCATAAGAACATAATAGGTCGTCAACAAAATGCACTTTATGATCATTATGCATAACTTATGTTTGTCAGATCATTCTATCAATTACATAGTCAATTCATCGTTAATTAGTGTTCACCTTGAATCCCCAAGGATGAATAACTTTGTTTCAATTATCTTTCGCGTGGAAAATTCAAAGGTACTATTACTTTCACAATGAAGATTGCCAGTCATTACTCTGCACTTTATAAACATTTACCTTGTTCAACTCTGAGTACTGTACCCACTTTATTTGTTTAACCAACCGAATCGATGTATTGAATGACATTTTTCAGTATTTCGATTATTTCAGAAACATCCAGTTAACATTCCAGATCTTGTTGATGATTACGATTTTAACCAAATCTGTTTAGTTGATTGGAAACGGTTTTATATAACTCGTTTCACAATAGTTCGTTAGATTTCAATTATACTATGCATTACAGAAGAATTTCAACATAAATTGTTGAGAAGGACATTTCAATCTCTAGCACTGGTTTGAAAAACATTTCTTAGATCTTACCAACCTCAAAATTACTCTGACAAAGTATGTTCAAATTTCACGATGGAAAAGTTTGTTTCAAATATCTATAGATCGCTGGGAAGAGAATCTGAAAAAGCTCATACATGAAGACTAAATCAACTTAATCATGATTGAAATGACGTGGCTCTTTGAAACTTCAAAACAAAGAAGTGATTTGGCAGGATAGGACCGAAGTTGGACTCATGAACATTTCTTAAACCTTTGCAATCCAAAACTGTGGATTACATTCAATCAATATGAATTTAATGAAATTTTCTAGAGCAAGAGGATGGATGTCTTACCAACTTCATCTATTTTCATGAAATTCAGACGTGAGTTTTACTATATTGTTTTACTATATAGCTTTACTGACCATAGCACACTTGTCTGGTCATTCCATTTGGATTCCAAGACATCGGCAGCGGATGTACAACTTCACTGGCAGCATGATGTTGCACATCCTAAAGAGGATCTAGAGGTTAATTCGAAGGTTTATTCCTTCTTCTTCTTCATTTTTCTGTAGTCCTTGTGTTTTGTTCTTAAGACAGGAGTTCAGTTATAGTGTAGATAGTGTAAGGAATGCTGTTGAAACTGTTCTGCCAAAAAAATAATCATCAAAGAATTAACGGCTTTCCATTACAATACCGCTCATTCTTTTTATAGAGATCGATGTTCTACTGAAAATGCTTCGCTGATTAGCTCTAAGCTGCCTTCATCTGAAACCATCGTGTGTCTTCTAGACTCAACCGAACATCCCAAATGTCCCGAGTCTTTAATATATCAACCTCAATAAATTGAATATGCTACAAAAACTACAAAATCGAGGGATCAGAGTGATTTTGAGAACAAATCGCCGTACTCCCATAAAAAGTATGCTTGATTGTTTGAATTGGTTCTCAGTTGAAAGTAAACTTTTCTATTTCAGAATTACTCTAGTATACAAAATTGTAAATGGAATTACACCAGAATATTTTAAAGATAACATAAAATTCAATAAAAACAGTCATAATTATAATACAAGAAATTCCAATAATATACATATAAACAGACCGGCTTTCAGAAGTACCATGAATTCGTTATTTTTTAAGGGCTTCCACAAGTTCAATGAATTACCGGAAGGAATAAAAAAAATATCCATTTGAAAATATTTTAAAAAAGCACTTGAAGAATTTAAAAAAAGTGAAAGAATACAAATTG
>WOGP01000134.1:0-31217 GCA_015342065.1 Leptinotarsa undecemlineata
TCTTCACTAGAATTTGAAAGAGGAAGTGACTACTGTCCCGGCATTACTTCAATGCAAAATGTTAAAATTTTGGCAATGGGACGAAATTTTCGTTACACACTCCTCTTTTCAATATACATATCTGATTTTGTGAATTTTGTTGGGAAATGTACCATACATCAATATGCAGATGATACACAGTTGTAAATAACTTTTTCAAATGAATTCATATTGCAGAAAATTGATATGCATAATTATGATTTATAAAATTCATTTGACATTAAACGCTTTCAAATCCAAAGTAATTTTTTCGGTCCAAAGAGTAAACGGGAACTTGCAATATGAGCTGATATTGATATACTGGGTGAACCACTGTCTATTGTTAGGGGATCCAAAAACTTTCTCTGATTAGACAGTGATATGAGGTTTACAAAGAAATTTAGTCAGAACCTCAGCCAATCTTCTTATAGAAATGTACCTCAACAGAATTGTTATGAATGTCTACATGAAATTGATTATTTGCAAATCCCTGATATTTTCAAAATTATCGTACTGAAACTACATTCACAGACTTGCTCTTCTCTTCAACAATCAAAGGCGTCTACATCGTATACAAAATACATGAATGAGGTTCTCTTTAGTAATTCGCGAATTTGACAGTTGTTGACAAAATTCTTGAATATGGAACTCCGCGTTATCTTTAAATGAAATTGACATTGTTTCGGCACATTAATAATAAACCTATAAGAAATCGACGTCAACTTATCATTTCTGAACACAAGAGCAAATTATTCAAACGAATTGTCTTAATGGTTGGCTGCATTATAATCAACTGCCTGCGGAATTAATAGATTTCAATATATTTGACTTCAAAGAGAAACTTAAATTTGTTCTTCTCAACCGAATGTATTAGAATCTGTTTTGATGATCTCGCATTGGCATTGCTCATGATTATTAGTGTTAAATAGTATTTCTCTTTTTTTATGATTTATTATTGAGTCCTATATTTCATTATTCATTTCAGTTTTGTTATTCGTCCGAATAATTTAATAATATATTGGGTAATTCTAGGTTAAGTTGAATAACACTTTGCAGTGACACTTCGCGTCTTCACATTATAATAGAATATAGACTCGCATGAAGAAGCTATTGTAAAGCGAAATACGGGTTGCGTTTTGTAAAACTTTTTACTAAAAATCTCACAATCTCACACCACAAATCTCACAATTCCAACACCAAACCGTTATTTTAACACCTTGATACGTGTTTCGATCACCAACACGTGTCTAGATATCAAAATTAGTGTTGGGATAAAACTCCAGTAATATTCATTATTACACCAAAGGTTCCAAAAAGTGCATCAGAAATGAACTGTTACTAGAATATTTTTTTTATTAATATCTGTTAGAATTGTGAATAAAGTCGATGTATTACTTTTATTATTATCATGAAGGAGAGTACCTCCAACTTCTTAGTATAGACAGATACATAACGATAATGCTTGGATTGAGGTTATTTGCTTCATTAGGACGATAATCTTAACAAACGATAATTAAAAAATCAGCGAAATATGCCCCACGACAGTTCTTTTACAAACATATAGCATTCGGAGGGCCGTGATGAGGCATTTTAGGCGTGATATTCAACAAAACTGATGAGTTGAGTGAAAAATATTATGTAGCCATATATAAATTGAATATAATTTTGCTAAATTTAGAAAATTTTTCGCTTTGAAGCCGCCATTTCACGAAATAAATCTTTTCAGAGAAGATACTCCATAATATATTGGTTGAAACGAATCAAGAATATCTTCTTAACAACATTTTACAATGAAAAATGAATGAAAATTAATGAATTCAACAGAAATAAAACATTGTGTCGTGTTTTCTTGCGTTACCTATATATACTTATCCAGTTCATCGAAAAACTAAAAAAGTATTGATAAGTATTGCTTCTTTAACATGTCAATGAACTTGCAAGAATTTTAGTTTAACCGAGATATCAACATAATTTGAAAAAATCAATTGATGACTCGTTAATTACTTTGTCACGATACTGTCTCTCATTATCTTCGGCACATTTTCGCTTTCAAATTGTTATGACGTCAATTTTGATAAATCTGAGCCTCCCTGATCCATAAAAGTTTCTCTTAAAAAGAGTATATATATCTCAGTTCATTCTCGTTAAGTCAGACTACAAATTGAGAGATGCCGTGACCTGGATTTCCTAAAAAGCCCGCAGGTAAAACGGCAATCCAATACTAATTCGACAATTTTTGATTTTGCAATTTGAATAAACCAGGCGGCAGTTTTAGAGAGTACAAAGTGAGTAACAGTAAATTCCAAAAATATATGCAAGCAAGACCAAGAACCGTAACGGGTACTCGGTCAATGTTTTGATTATCAAATGCCTTACATAAAAATCGAACGGTGATTGGAAAATAGAGTTATTCAGGATTGAAAGTCATGAGAAATTGTTCTTGAAGCTAAAATAACGGATAATGGAGGTTCATGTACAAGACAAACAATTTTTATACTGGTCTGTTAGGAAGAAGAGGTTTTGAATTCTCTGATATGCCAAGTATCACGAATATAATACTCCCCTAAAAATTGAAAGGGGTATATTTTTGGAAGGTTCCCAGATTTTTTGTATCATGATGAAGAAGTAGAAAGGCAAACCTTTTCTGTTTCTTGTTTCAAAAATATGTGAAAGTTTAGTGTTTAAATATGGAATAATAGCTTTAGACTGTGATCACATCACTGAAGAGATGGATAGAAGATAAACTTTCATACTTTCAGTACATTTTTTTAAGGCTATTGAGTGGGATAAAAAAACAATGTTGTTTAAAATGCTTTCAAACAAAATCACTTGTTAATCAAAAAAGTGCTGTCCTTATTTAAGTATTATGATTTGTTATTGTTTTTTTCCTGTAAAACTTTATATATCAGAGAAGGATTTTATTCTTGAGGAGAGTATTTTTTCTCCTTCACACCAGAATTGTAACACTCTTCTCTTATTCAGATAGAATCCGCTTAGATCATTTCCTGATGACGTCCGATGAAGAGTGCATTCTGGTATGTGGGAAATATGTATATGCCTAGTTCACAAGATGACATTTTCGTTAAATAGACGAACAACGTGTAAAAAAATTGGTGATTAATGGATGAAATAATGGGTGATTGTTTTAGAGGTATAGAAATTTATTTTCAAAACAACACAAAACATTTTGAAAAATTTATTAAATCTTTATTGGAATCGATATAACGATCAATATACCTTAATGTTTGAAGATGATTTCATGGAAATGTTGTCCGCGGCTCCGCTTCAGATGGCCCACGCGCAAGGTCCAATTTGGACCCTGGTCTAAGAGATCCAAGGTCCACATATGAATGCTTCAATATTAGCTTCCAGAGCGTCAGTCGTTGCTGGTTTATCTCTGTAGACATGAGCCTCAACATTACCCCACAAGAAACAATCCAAAGGCGTTGGCGTTAAATCACACGATCTAGGCGGCCAATTGACGGGCCCCAAACGTGAGATAAACTGTTCACCAAAGGCGGCTTTTAATTGGGCCATTGTTTCGCGTACTATGTGGCATGTGGCAACGTCTTGTTGAAAACACATGTCAGGCATGTCAAATTCTTTTATTTTGGGCAAAAAAAAGTCGTCAATCATCACACGGTAGCGCTCGCCATTCACAGTACGTTCCAGCCATTGTTGTCTTTGAAGAAGTACGGCACGATGATGCCACATGACAGCCATTGTCGTCCTTGAAAGAGTACGGCACGATGATGCCACCAACCCATAATCCACACCAAACTGTGACTTTTTTGGAATGCATCGGTAGTTCTTGCAATGCTTGTGGCTGGTCTTCACTCCAGATGCGGCAATTTTGCTTGTCAACGTATACATTCAACCAGAAATGAGCCTCGTCGCTGAACACAATTTTTCGATAAAAATGTGGATCTTCCTCCAACTTTGCCAGCGCCCATTCACCAAAAGTTAGACATTGTGGGAGGTCGTGTGGCTTCAATTCATGCACCAGCTATTTCTTATAATGTGTTACACCCAAATCCTTTCGCAAAATTTTCCACGTAGTGGAGTAACAGAGGCCCAATTGCTGCGAATGGCGGTGAATCGACATTTCACGGTCATCACGAACACTGGCGGATGTAAACTGGGTTCAAAATTTAGTCACAAGCTTACGAATAGCTCCCTCAGTAGGCCGACGAATCTGCCCATAAATTGGAAGACGTTCACAATGCACTTTCTTGACCGAGCATGAATTTTGATAATAAAATTCATTAATTTGCAAGCATTGTCCATTCGTAAGTCGATTCATGGTTAAATTATTGACCAAACTGAACAAGTTTGACAATGACACAAGACACGATTCACGCGTGATCTGTCAAAAACAGTGTTGCCAAAAAGATACCAGCAAAAAAATCACTCTTATAACACATGAAAATTCGCAATTGTAATTATCAAATGGAGATGAAACATAGAAGGCATTAAATTTTTCCCTATCAGTCTCAGCAAATCAGTCGTTGCTGGGACTTCCTCGTAGTCAACGCATATACCACAGAGGATGGCTGCCGCAGTAGCAAACAGAATGTTGGGTACTCCAGGTTTCATTCGACAACGGCCCACCAGTCTAGATTTTGTTCTCTTCAATCGTGACTCCGGCTGTAAAAGCCTGCGTTCCTGTAGGTATTGAATTACTGGAGTTTTTTCTTAACACCAAACACCACCAAGTGATAATCTTCACACAACTGTATGCACTATAGATATCCGAGCTCAGTGTAGTGAGACAGAAAGCGTAACGCCAAACCAGTGGGAAGAAAATCGCACAGTCGCTTGCACATGGCGACTCGTCGCCACGGCTTGCGTTGCCACGTCAGCAATCGGCTTTACGTGCTACCATAGATGTTTCACATGAAAAAATTAAAAACACAATTCAATATGAGATTTCCACTTGAAAGTTTACAAACTTACGACACGTGTTTCGCTATTCGATAGCATCTTCGGGCGTCACAATTTATTTTCATGAAAAATATCTAGAATTAGTCGAATCATTATTAACGACAATTTTATCTGCTTTGTTTTTGCAGGGTATCGGTTCTTGAAAGTACCCTTTTACCAGAAAGTAACTTCTAGTAATTAAGTATATATTTTATTGTAAATTATTGTAGAGTACTAGTCCAACTAGGGAAACTACTATTGTAATGGAAACGCATGTTGGAAATAAAGTCTATAATGTGAAGATTTTAAATTATTATCATGAATTCTTTTTTACTGTCTATATTTTTCCATGGTTTTCATGATTAGTAATGGAATATATTTTTTAAAATAATTAATTGATATTTCTCAATTGGTTAACAGATTTTTTTTGAAAAGTTATATGTT
This sequence comes from Leptinotarsa undecemlineata, assembly GCA_015342065.1. Classification (NCBI taxonomy): domain Eukaryota; kingdom Metazoa; phylum Arthropoda; class Insecta; order Coleoptera; family Chrysomelidae; genus Leptinotarsa; species Leptinotarsa undecemlineata. Next base: position 5,386 of record WOGP01000134.1, read on the forward strand.
TATTGGATTGAAAAATTGTTTGATAGATTTTATTTATGTCAGTTCCTGAGATTTTTGTGATAGGTAATTCTTAAACTGATAGTTTTTAACTATTCCATGAGTTCATGGGTTGAGAAAAACCTGTTGATGAGGTAATTCACAAAGTGAAAAAGATTTACTCACCGAAAATTTATTTATAAATGACGGACAGGAAAATGAAACGATTAATGTTATAATTAGCGTGAAATGACCATTTAATTGTTGACCTGTGAAACGTTTCAAATTTTCCTCAATCGATTTCATGGACCTTGCCATTGCGTTGGAAACAAAACTGTGCCGCCACGATAATCAATATATTTAAAAAATAGTATAGATTTCTCTGATCGATTAATTAATATCTGAAATGAAATCTAATGGTTCTCTTCATCTCCTGAAGACGTTAATAAGGTTGGTGGAACGCGCGTCGAGAATAGTAATGCAGTTCTGGTGTTTAGGAAAAGTGCTTGCTCTAGACAAACAAATCTACAGAATTGAATTGTTTTTTTCAATTGTTTATTCAAGAAAATGTTCTTGATTGGCATTATTGATTATATATCATGTTGTCATACACTGTTTGGAACATTTGGTGTAGTAATGAATATTACTGGAGTTTCTTCCCAACACCAAATCGTTATTTTCAACACCTCAAGACGTGTTTTGATCACCAAGTGATCATCTTCAAGAGGAAGATTAAACTGGAAAAACTTTTGCAAGGCTACAGATGTATGGTACACCATAAAGCTGTATGGTGTACCACCACAGAAATACCACATCTCTGGAGTCTCAAATTATTTATACAATTTGCCTTATCTATTCCTTTTACACCTGTATAATTTATCAACTGTATAATTTATCATATTGATTATTAGTAATTTGTACTGCAAAATTTTGTTTTCAAGATAGATAAAATTATATTGAATTCCACATATAGTAATTGGAATACACTTTTCCGGTGAATTTTACCACGTCTCTCCTGTTATGTTCATCACTTCCGTATTGTCAAATGTGCCTATATAGACTTGTAAAATATATATTGCAAGCAGAGAAATGTTCGACATTAAGAATAATTTTATCAAGGACATAAGTGAAACCAAAAGTTATTCTTCATTTAGAAAACAAATTTTATTGATCATTATGAGCCGAAATGCGTTAATGGGTGTGACAAGAAGTATGGTCAGATTAAATGATTCATTAAAACTCATTTCAAAGAACACATTTTTGACAAATTGTTTATATATCAATGGAAGTGATAGTTGAGATTCATTTTGTTGGATATAGGATAAAAATTTTGGAGTTTTATAGTTCATTCCTTGATGACGCCAACTGAAATTTTAACACGTCGAGAAAAGTGTTATAGTTCTATTGAGCAAGAGAAGCATATTCATTAGATAAATTAGTGTGGTCTCGGGATGCGATGAAATCGACGAAGCCCTGGTCCAGATTAGCGGAAGTTCTACCGGTGAGAAAGTTATCGAAGTGCCTGAAAAGATGGTAGTCGGTTGGCGAGAGGTCTGGAGCCTATGGTGGGTGAGGCAGAACGTCAAAACTCAAACTATATGAATTTCGTACGGTGATTTGTGAAACGTAAGATCGAGCGTTGTGGTGGAGCATGATCATTTCGTCTATTTTCCCAAAACAAAACTCTGCTGTGGTGGTTTGGCCCTGTTGCAGAAATTTATAGTGAATCACACCAACCGCTGACCAACATACAGTAATCATGATCTTTTTTTGGTGGCTTTTTGCCTTTGGGAAGTACCTGGATGGCTCGTCTATGTCGAACCACTCGCCTGAACGTCTCCTGTTTTCATCACACATGCAGATCCGATCCAAAAAAGGATCGTTTTGGTTACGTAAAAGCAAAGAAGATCCTTCAAATTGTGAGGCACTCATTTTTGACCTTTCCGATACGTTTTAAACCATCAAAAGTCAATTTTTTTCATATTTTCATATAATCATTTTTCATTAAACTTCAGAGCTTTTGGGTGGGGTTTTTACTTTTTCAAATGTCCCAACCCAATGATTTAAAAAAATCTTCATCTTGTTTACTTCTAAAATTCCTCCATCGACTTCCATTGTACAACATCGAAGAATTTCCTATATTGAATGAAAATCTGTTTGAGAATTATTGACTACATTAAGAAACTCATCAAACATGGTAATGAAACTAATGCATTGAAATTTATTGTGAATTGAGTAAAGTGAAATGAAATTATTGCTTTCTGTTGCATGCTTTTACAGCGTACTGAGTTTGTTTGAATGTTTACACGGTTACGTTGCTCACATATTCTCAACATAGGCGCACTGTCAGGAATTATCAACTATTATTTCATAGTAACTTTGCTGGTTTTTCATAGAGGGGGAAGGGTTCGATGGGTTTTCATCTTGTGTTCGTTTCCGAATTTTCAATGGCCTCTTGTAGGTTATAATGGCCCTCCGCTCACTGTACTCCTTAAGGTTCATTGTACATAATTCTTATCTACTCGAGCTTCATTGGGCAAAACATTGACATTGAATGATGTTATGTAAATTCTTAATGCTTCATATGCCAGTTTTTTAGAGGTAGTGGACAATGTCCTGTAAGGAATCCGGGTCTCAAGACCCATGTCTAGAAACTTTCTTTGGAAAGCTTTCTTTGGATATGGGCTGATCATTCTTTTCCCTTGCTTATCTGCTGTTATGTAATTTCAATGTGTACTTAATTAGGTTTCTATTATGGGAATTTTTGCTTCATGTGGTTCTTCTTGTGTTCACAAAAAGGTTTTCTTCTAAAGAAATGAAATCATTATCTCGTTTCTCCTTATACCTTCGTGAACTGGCACTCACATCATTTCTTTCTGCAAGTCACCTTAGGAAGGGTTGAGGGTTACTAGTGTTGCTGTATAGAGATGTATATCTTTGCGCCTTGAGTACTTTCCTCGAGTTATTTCCAAGCACATCTTCATATCATGACCTTTGTTTGAATGTGCAGGTGTTAGGTTAGGTCCAAAGTGAGTGGATCTATTCGACCCTCCACCGCAACCCGCAAGGGTTTATTGTAGCTTACACCTATTCACACTCGACCAGATAAACCCAGCTTCTTAAGAAAGCCGATTAGTTTTTATGATGAGTGGTCTTTAGGTCAGATGGTAAGAGTATGGTTCTGCCTAACTCTGAAGACCTCATTAGGTCTCCAGCGGAGCAGGCACATGGTGTGTGCTCTGCTGTTTCATCATTTTCCAAACAGAGGCGACACACTCTGTCTTCCGACAGTCCTAGTCTCTGTATATGATGATTCAAATGACAGTGACCTGTAAGAAGGCCTGTTAGACATCGTAGATTATCCCTACTGTAGTCCAACAACTGTTTGGTATCAAGCTTCGAAGGGTTAATTCATGCCTTGGAGTTAGCCAATCATGGAAGGTTCTGCCAGACTTCCATGAATCTTCTTGCCATTCAGATGTTCAATCTTCGTTTGGCAAATCCTAAAGCAATGCAAATGATATGTTCTGGTCCGATGAAGCTGCTTGCAGCACCCTTCTTTGCAAAGGAGTCAGCAGCCTCATTGCCTTTCAGGCCAGTATGGCCAGGAATCCAGACCAGAGGCAATCTGTTAAGTCTTTCTATAGAGGAGAGTCGTTTTTGGCAATTCGCTACCCATTTAGGCGTTGCTCGGTAGGAGCCAAGAGCTTCCAACGCCGCTTGACTGTCCGAGAATATTTTTATTGACTTGTGTATGACGGTGGATTCTTTCAATCTCTCAGTTGACAATTCAGTGGCGTAAATTTCTGCTTGAAATATAGTGCAGATGTGCTTTCAATTTTTTTTTACTTGGATACATATAGTATTCACCAAATGTGAATACTATCTTTGGGTTTAAAACTACAATTACATGTCACTTGTTTCTTCTGAACAAAATCAATATACTGGGAACTCATTGCTTAGAAATAGTATTCATCATACATTTGTTTAAAGAGTTTTTATTGAAATTTATGTTTTTTCCATGTATTCCTCATATCCGAAAGGAGGACAAGGTTGACAAAAATGATATTTTCTAAGCTATAGTATATTCAAGAGACATTTTATTGTGCGATTATAACAAAAAAAAACGGAAAGAATCTTTTCCCAAAAATAAAAGAGAATGGATTAATTAGTTAGTTAAATGGTTTGCAAATCATCTTTGACGTGATACATCTGGAAGCGAAATGTTTGAAACTCAATCTTTTGGAATGCTCACGAATCAATAGATTCAGGAATTGTCCTTTTGGATGAGTTTGTTTTTGAAAGTGCTTTTTCGTCTTTAAATCTATAATAGGTTCATACCTGAACTCGGGTAAAATTGTTAGTCATGAAGTAGATAGTAAGACACATCATTCAAATTGTTAATTGATATAAGGTATTAATTAGTTGAATTTTGTTACTATAAACACACCTGATGAAGCTGTAACACGTGTTACTGTTTCGTAAACTGTTCAGTGATAATGTCATAATGAAGTTTTACTTGAACAGATTATGGATTTTCATCAGGTATGAGCCAACCCCATCACATAAACGATAATCTCTCCTCAAAATACTATTTTCTTCCCACACACTTTAATTTGACAAGATTTATGTAGAGATTTTGCTTTCATTGAAGACAATGCACTTTTTCTCGTACATCGAAACTGAAACTGAGGCCTAAAACAATATTCAGTTTAAAATTGCCCATTGATTCCAGATCATCGAGCCGCTGTACTCACGGTCAATATACTCTCTCCGTTCCTATATAAAATAATTTGCATAAATCTGATGTTAGGATAGGAGCAAGAAATGTCTTGACCAGTGCAGAGCTAGTGAACTCTTTGAAAATCTAAATTATGTAAAATAGATTACATTACCTGTAATTACATTGCTGGAATGTTATTCGAATTCGATTCGAATTGCTTAATGAGTGATGATGCCAAGTATTTTTCTGATGTACTTTAATGACGGTAGACATGAATGAAATGAAAGGATTCAGTTGCCGAGGTCGAATGGACAACAAAAAATAGATTGACGCGATATGACAATCTTTTATGAGAGTTGAATAAACGGGATGTAATTAGCTCTGCCATTCAAATGAGTTTATACTTTTAAAATAATTGAAAAGGCCATCTAGTTTGTTTCAACCAATAAGAAAGAAAGGTGTAATTTTCAATCAACTATCTCTCTACAAGCATAATTTCAGATATTGTGAAATTTATCACAAAAATTTCTTTGAATAATAATTTTGAATATACGTAAGTGAATATTTCTATGACCATACATGGAATAAACAGCTTTCAGTGCATGACTCTTCAGCTTCCTGAAAGAACGTTTCCTGCAAGTGGCCGTCGATGGATATCTCTCGAATACTTTCATCATCAACCTTGGTGTTCCCCAGGGATCCATATTGTCTCCAACTCTCTTTTTATTGTATATTAACAACTTATTGGAAAAATACTTAGCAGACTAACCAATTACAAAATTCAGATAGGATTTACAATAGATTTCAAATTATAAAATAACTCGAAGTCCAAACAAAATTATCACTATCAATGATGCTTCAAATTCTTAAAAGACTGACTGTGTTATTCCAATAACATGATTGTACCAATACATACTGGTATCCAATTTATCTTCCAACAAATCAATCGATAGAGGTACTAGCAAAGTTGTATGTCCTGACATTATGATGCCTGATTCCACCTTCTTAGAGCAAAATAATGCCTGGGTGTTTTCATCGCATTTAGTTTCACTTGGTTTCTGTCATCCCGTGCCATACATTTTCAATTCTTCAAATCTATCTGACAAACCATAACATCAAAGTATGGTTAATTAATAGTAGAAAATTTTTCCAAATAACTATAGATCGCTTTGCTATCAACGATAACAAAAATCATGGAGAAAGTCGTAAACCACCATATCCTGAAATATTTGGAAGGCTTCAACATCTTGAACGATCATCAATATGGCTTTCGGAAACAAAGATCAACGGGCGACCTTCCATCGTATGTCACCCATATTTGGAATAACGCAATCGGGAAATATGGTGTCGGATCATTTCTGTGTATGGCTCTCCAGCTTCCTGAAAGAACGTTCCCTGCAAATGACCGTCGAATACTTTTACCACCAACGCTGGTGTTCCCCAGGGATCCATATTGTCTCCAACCCTCTTTTTATTGTATATCAACGAATTATTGGAGAAAAAACAAGAATCCAATATATTGTTAAGCTGACAACAGCACACTTCATTCCATTTGGATTCCAGGATATCGGCTACGGACGCACATCTTCACCGGCAGCAGAAGGTTGCATAGCTTGAAGAGCATCTAGAAGTCAATTTGAATTGGGGTGAAAATAACCAGGTTCAATTCAATGCCACAAAAACCCAGCCATCGGTTTTCTCTAAGAAGATAAATGTCTCCGAGCCGGATTTAATGATGTCAGGTCAGACAATTCCACTTTCTGCTTCGATAAGTTTGTTGAGAGGTTAAAATGGACATCAATATGTCTTGGCACAATCATGTCGCCGGAATTACAAAGGCTGCTTCTCAAAAGCTTAGAACAATGTTCAGAACTAGAAAACGGTACATATCTCAGCAACGTTTGATGCTTAACATATATTGTTTCTTTAGATAATGTTTGATGGTTATAAAGCTCAGATCAGACCTTATTTGGAGTATTGTCCTCAGGTATGGAGTTGTGTCCCCAAACATACCCTGAAGTTGCTGGATTCCATCCAGAAAAGATCCATCCGCCCGATTGGATACGCGAATATTACGTGCAACCTTGATAGCCTGGAGCATCTGAGAAAGGCTGGAGATTTGTCTTTCTTCTATTCTTCTATTGTTCAAGTTCCAGCAAGAGCGGTACATATCAGAAATAACCGACGAACTGCGGGTGCTCTTCGTTTTGAGGTTCAATTAAGTACACCTTGACAGCTCAAACGCGCTGGGCTGAATTTTCTAGTGCATCGTCTTTTGACTTTTCTTCTCACACATGAGAGGTTCACAAAAGAAAAACGGACAATACAGAAAATAACAGACAGTAACGGTTTCTCGAGAGGTATTGTAGATGACATTATAGGAAAAAAAAAGTTTAGGTTAAGAATGATCGAAATCTCAACTTTTAGAAACGTCGAAAACCAAAATAAATAAATATCAGTTCCATACCACTAATACAGGAAGAACTTTGGAATACAAGTCACAAACTACCGAGATTTTAGAAAATCCAAAGGATAAAGTTGAGAATTTGGAAAAGTTTGGGATTTACAAAATTGAATGCAAGGACTTTGATACAAAATATTATGGACCGACTGAAAGTTCTATTGAAATAATATGTAAAGAACACTTAGCACACCTAAAATATGAAAGACCAGAAAAATAAGCATTGGCTCATTATATTTTGCAACAAATCCATTCCATAGACTAGTTCATTAAGATTAGACAAATTAACAACAACATGCATCTAGATGCCTACGAGAATGTAGAAATAAGTGAACATAATAATATCAAAAAAAATTATGGTGAACCAATACCGTATAGTATACTATATAGCTTGTTGAAATGGTATTTGAATTATTAGATTTACCTGTCTATTAGATGAGGCCACATTGTAAAATTGATTTACGAGTAGTAGAGAAGGCAACATTGTTAAATTAATTTAAGACAATCAAGACCTAGGTACCTAGCACATGTATCTATGTTATCAATAAAGACAATATTGTATGCATATTTAGTTTAATTTTTCTCTAAAAGATGGTCACTTGGTGATCGGTTGAGGTGTTTAAAATAATGGTTTGGTGTTGAAATAAAACTCCAGTAATATTCATTACCACACCAAAGGTTCCAAACAGTACATCACATGTGCTTATATCCTACTTGAAATTTTTACTAGATATTATTGATTCATGAAGAAATGTGAGGATTATTTCAATACTAAAATACCATTTGAAAATTTTCATTAATTGATTATGATAAATTATTTCAAGTAATTCCAATTTTTTTTTCATACATTATATTATTGAAACTTATAATCCTCCAAACCTTTTAAATCCTTCTTAAGTCAAATGAGTTATCTTGAAACGCACTGTTTACGTATTCATCATGAAATCTGACTCTATCAGTAATTAATGGTTCCATAATACATCAACCAAATTTTAAACTTAGTCGAAGCACAATATTCTCTTTCATTACCTAGATGATAACCACATAATTGAAAATATCGCAAATATCAAAAAGTTGTAGGTATGTTTTTGTCTTTTGTGGCAATAACCTGATGGTTTCAAGATTAGGCAGTAGATGATTTTTAATACTGTAGTAAGAACATATCGTATTACCGTAATACATAAGTATTATGATATATTTAGGTATTAGTTTAAAAACACACAACACGTGTTTACTGTATAATAGCTTCTTTACGCATGTCTGATAGTAAACATGTGAATAGAATGTTCATCATTTGACACGTCTGAAGAAATCATTGTCCATAACCATAACCATAAGAAGTTATCACTTCAAAAAGGATTCTGATGATTCTACCTCATGAGGGTTACATCCTTTTCCAGAGAAAAAGTGGGGGATAATCCACTAAAGGTTATTTCACGCATTTTTTTCAGGCTATCACAAGCAGATAGAACATGCTCTGACTTTATTGAATATAATCTGCAATTTAATAACTTAATTATTGATTTTCATTGTAGTCAACATTCAACAATTCAACAGAAAAAGTATCAGAATTGCACACAATTCTTCATCATTATGGCATTTGAATATACGTGAAATAAAAAAAACGCATACGATACAAATCAAATATCAACATTATTCATTAACAAATACATACCTCTCCTTCAACATTTTGTCATTTGGTAATATACGACAGCAGAAAATCTATTGCTGTAATTCATATGGCAATGCAAGTATTGGATGCAATATTGGATGCAAGTATCTTTCATTTTATTATATAGCCAAATGTAAAGCAGGCTTTATAATGCCTATCAATTGCAAACAATTTTACAATAAATCAAATTGTACAAAAAATTTGTCGAATTAGTCCACCTATTAATTTAGAGATATTTAATTAACAATTTTTGTTCCAGGCTTCTCCAAATGAGAGATAGAATTCAATGAAGCATTAGAAGTAGATAACGAAGTTAATGAAAGATCTGAAAAATAGTACAAAAACGATGCCATACGTCTTGTTGACTAGAGTGAACTGAACAATGAATGACAAATAATATGAAATGGCCCTAAAACTGCGAAAAGATATTAAAAAATCAAGCTACTACGTATGGTTTTTGGGAGCGAAGGAATCGAAAGGACTGCGAGGCACAGAATACATTCTTCCCGTTATCAAACATCTAGAAGAACGCGAAAAAGACGTGGAACCATTCAAAGTTACTCTCCAAGTTTCACACAAGGGTCTAAAAATCATTCAAAATATCGTATCGCAAAACCCGAAAAACTCAAAACCGAAAAATGAAACCATAAAACATTTCATCCCTCACAATACCATCACCTGCGTGTACCAACACGAAGACGTCATAGCTTGCATTTTGTTGTTATTCAATCCCGTCACGAAATGTCCGCTGCACGTTCATGCCTATAGGTGCGATAGTTTAGAGACTGCTACACTTCTGAAAAATCAGTTGCAAACTCTGATAGAGAGGCCAGAGAACCAGAAGAAATTCGCGGAGATAGAGGGGCGGTTGAAGCCGCAGGAGTTGAAAAAAGTTGAGAGTAGTATAGGCAGCGATACAGGGACGTCGACTAGGGAGAGCGAGAGTAGTGAGGAAAGGTGAGAATAGTATATAAGTGATCGATGCCTAAAAATAGTTCCTTTCATCGTAAAAATTCATCTGAAGTGTTCATTAAGTATTACTGAATTGTTTGAAAACTGGTTTTGGTCATTCACCCAATATTTCATGACCAATATCTTCAGAATTGTTTAGAACTGCTCTAGTATAAAATACTTAATGATAAGGGTAGGGGCCTTGAAGGTTCATAGTGGGTATATTTTTTCATATGGTCCTGAAAATATCTATTAACTACTAGATATATTGCAAAAACATTGTTTTTGCAATATATGGATCATATGCGTGAGATATCTGTTCTGTTTTCTGTTTAAAATCTGTTTTTTCCGTTAACCAGCTGCTGCCCCCATACGAACCACAACTCTCAGAAGTTGAGAAACTTGTGCGAGCTAAGGACTAACGAAGTCTTACCTTTTAACGTGCGATTCCTAACACGGGTTATATCTGCAGATATATCAAAATACATAGTACTAAACAATTAAGTTCTTAATAAGATGATCATAGAAATTATGTATCTATATATGATCGTCTTCTTATGACGTTTGTTATTGAATGTTCGTGTATACATTTCATATGATCGATAGTTAAGAGTTATGTCTGGCCATCAGTGGTCCAATCAGCACCACATTGTCGTTCTGAAGAGAGAGGCTAGATGGACTGCATATAGACTTGTGCACATTGCCAATTGCACAAATCAATTTAATGCAGAGTGCAACAGACTGTTCATTGACACTGGAAGTCACATCATTCTGAAAATGACCTCTGACTTTATGCCACCAACTGTCAACTACGAACTGCCTTATAGAGAGAACTGTGTCCTCCGGGAGAAGGAAATATCAAGAGCAGATAGTTGTAGGTTCAATATGGATAAAAAACACCTTCCAGTTCTGGTGCAGCTGTTTTCAGTCGCAGATCCAGGACAGAGATATCAATCTGCCTAGGAACCTATGCGACTGTATTTCAAGCGGAAATTTGTGCTATTGGTAGAATCCAACCTCACACACAAATCAATAAAAATATTCTCGGACAGTCAAGTCTCGGACAAAGAAACGTTTAAATTAATTGCCAAAAACAACTCTTCTCTTCTGGTCTGGATTCCTGGCCATGCTGGCCTGGAAGGCAATGAGGCTGCCAACTCCCTTGAAAAGTATATACGGGTTATATACCGGTTTGCTTCAACCAAACTTTGAGAGACTCTTACTCATTCAGTAAGTTTGAAATTATCATCTCTGTAGGCCGTTCCATCTCACATCTCCACTTACTTTGATCTAAGATTTGATCCAACTGCCATTTCAGGAATCGAACATATTATTTCTACCTGCGAGACCTATAGTCTCCGGTAAACACCTCAACCTCATGGTTCATTGTGTTCCCCCATATCTTTTTCATGGCACCTATTCCAACAAATTGGTTCTCGGGAACATAATTTGGGTTGTACATAAATTGTTTGTCTTGTATGACAAACCGTGTATTCGCATAAAATTTGATGAGCTGTTTCAGTTCCTTTCTTTCATTGCCTGCAGCTAAGGTCTCCGTTGCATTGTCCCATCTTGTTCAGGTGTCATTTTAATGGACAGAGTCTAGTGAGTAGCTTGTAGTTGTTTTGAGACGGTTCCTGCTTTGTTGGAGCTATTCCTCAGTTCTGCTTTCGAAAGTACATATATTCAAAGCAGTCAAAAAATAAATGTAAACCGCAGACACACGTATCTAGCTCATTAGCTGTCATCACTACGGTATAGCCAAGTTCAAGGTTAAGCAACACTTGGTTGTAGAAACAACAAAAATGCACGGAGTCACCAACATAAGCTAGCTGCACTTTGTGGTTTCGGTCAGGTCATCTCGAGTGGATTTGATTTAATCAATAGCAATTTATTTTTCACGGACGATATTTGAAAGGTACACGTATTTTAAAAAATTTTATTCAGTTCATTTTTTCGCCTTGTAGTTTGAAAGAAATTTGTTTCGAAAGATTCAATACTAAGAGTATATTTAGAATAATTCTCCATCGCATACAGCTGTACAAAATTACAGTATAGTTCTGCACATTCTGAAGTTCGCTTTCTAGTACTGTAATTGCCATAGTAAATTTGATTCTTTTCAATCGACCGTTTTCACGTTTCGTTTTTCTTATATTTGTTTGTAGGCGATCAATTGTCAAGGGGTGATGTGGAAATAAGTGGCAATTACCATTTGAAATACTGGTCGTGTGGGATAACCGCTTATTTTCTTCTCTGTAATCCTCGAAGCGATAGAAATACTTTTTGATGATAGTTTATTTTCCGGTTGCTACATTTCAGTATTATAGAAGAATGTGTATCATGAAATAGTTTTGTTGAATGGAAAAAATCTTTTGCTGAATTCTCAGAGGAGCATTCAGATAATCATTTCCAAGTTGATTTTTGTTGAGTTTCTATTTTTTGTAACAGTTTTGAAATTCTAAAATATCTGAAAGATATTATTGAAAAATAATTAACCTACAGTTCGATATATTCAGATTTGTTGGAATGAGCTGTTCATATATAATGATGACATGGATACTTTCATTCAACGTTTAATGACTGACGGACTGCGAATAGTCATGATGCTCTCTTGATGACTACCCAGAACACGAAGATAAAGAACAAAGTAGTCAATGACGTTGACCCAGTCACCTATTGAAAAGTACATAATAATGTAAAATATAATGTACAATAACGAAGAAAACGTCAAAATAGACATTAGTATATCATATACATATAGAAACACATCCACACAAACATATGCATGAAATTGAATATATATTGAAAACAGAATTGTGATTCATCCACACTAATGAACATTAATTATCAATTAAATAAATACATTAAAATCCGCAATAGCAATTTTTTTCAATCAGAACTTTTTTTAGTTTGTTTTTAAAAATATGTATATTTGACGCATTCCTTTCCGATTTCTCTAATTTACTGAAAATTTTCGGCCCAATATAAAGGTGACTTTTTTTATATAGAGTAGTTCGATGAGCATTGGGTATCGATGAGTTTCTAGACTGGATTAAATTTGGGAAATACATCGTCATCAATCAAGCATACCTCTGTATATATTGCTTACCCACACACTGGTATATTTAAAATACGACCCAACTTAGGTTTCAGAAAATGTTTGGTTTTTGAGCTGTAGTTCAACTAGTTTCCTTGCAGTGGGAGGCGCAGTAAGCACGAATCTCGTTTTACAGTTGATGTCAAAGCTTAGCTTTGCAATGTATCGCCTTGAGGAGCCTAGTTCGTCTTTTATATTCATGGCTTGAATTTTCTGAAGTTACCATAGATGGTGTCTTCGTATGAGATGTTCTCAGACATCTCCTTAAAGAACGTATTCAAAAAATACTTCATTGTGAGATTTTCACTGAACGATTTTACAAAAACGCAACACGTGTTTCGCCATCCAATGGCTTCTTCGGGCGTCTCTTGACTAAGACACGTCCAATACAGTGTTTTATGAATACGTCAGTTTGGATTTTCATCAAGTATCGGCCATCATATGTCTCCTTGAAGGACAGCAATTTCAGCAATGCATTCGTTATTGAGCCTAGCACTGATGAGATCCATGACGGGTTGGCGGGTAGCGTTCTGATTTCATACAGTTGTCATATAGTGGAAAGTGGAGTCGATGTCCCAGCTTGACTCTGCAACGGACCGCCTTATGAAGCGTCGTTTATCTTTGATTTTCATAGATTGGCCTTTCTTCTATTGTGTTGGCCATTTTCACACTGGACTACACCACAGTGATAAACGATAACTAACCAGAAACACAAGTTCATGGTATGGTTTGATATGACCGTTAACATTTCCAATTCCAATTGAATATCATCCAATACTTTTCTCACACATCATTACTACAACGATTTTCACGGCACGCTTTTCATCAACCAACCAGGCATTCTACGCTGTAGTGTCAAATTTTACGTGTTAGGAATCACACGTTAGTTCTTAGCTCGCATAAGTTCGAGTCGTTCGTAGGGGTGCGATAGCTGGTTAACGGAAAAACCATATTTTAAACATATTTTTTTTGTATAGGGTTTAATATTTAGCGATTCTTATCTTTAAATTGAAATGAAACAAAGTGTGTGTGTGAGGTATCATGGAAATTTTGTATTCGTTTGAAAGACCTATTGATGCCGATTTGTGTGAAATATAACATCGTTTAAATGTCCGTCCCGACTTCTCTGGGTGGAATGCATCCATACCGTCCAATTTTCCATGACTTTGGCGCATAAATCAGGCTGAATTTGACTGAAGATCTGGATTACGTTTGCTTTGAGGACCGCTGTGGTTTGTAGCTATTTGCATACACTTGAAAAAGTCTAACGGAGTCAATTCGCACGATCTCGGAGGCCAGTTCACATCACCTCCACGTGAGATGACCATGCCATTAAATCCTGCCAGAATATCCAATTGAATGAGCTGTGTGGCACGTAGTGCCATCCTAATGTATCCAGATCGTCCAATTCAGGTCAAAATAAGTTGGTAATTATCGACCTATAGTGCTCGTCCACAGCAAACAGTGAGTTTTTCGGGATACACTGAACGCTCATGGATCTCATGCAGATTTGTATCGTCCCAAATTCGACAATTTTGTTTGTTCACGTACCCATTCATCCAGAAACACACGTCGCGAATACACGTCGTTGTCTATATCATTATTTTTACTTTTTGTTGAATACTACATCCGTCCATGATGATTTGGCAACTAATTTGACAGATTTAGCTTCAACAAGGTGGCCATTATCAATTGTGAAAATTTGGAAGTCCGTGATGGAATACCCTTCATTATGAAGCCTAGATGTGAAATTAGAACTTTAATTGAAAATGATGTCAGAAATATTTACTCAACTACTTGCCCATTCGAAAAATTGATGAAATACTCTTTTTCATGAAATACATATTTTATGTTAGTTTCTTTGCGAATTCCTACTTCTTTCGAAATTCAATGTTACATTCTGACATTATATTTTTCCCTACCCTATTCACTTGTATTTTTATCTACAAACCGTTATGTTTCTTGGTTCATTTGAATGTACTGACCATAATATTCATTCAAAAATTTTTCACCGCAACAGATTCACCGTTGAAAACACCCGGGTCACAACGCTCTATGACTCTGTAGCAGCGGAACTTCGAGAAAAACTCGGTAAGAAAAACTCACCCATTCTCCTTCCACCTCGGGACTACGACACGGTTCACAGGACGAAGGGAAATCTGACGGGGATCGAATTAAGGAGATGCCTGAATGCCAATATCGTTGGACAAAATGTGAAGGGCAGGCGGATAGAAAGTAGCGGAGGTAGCTCTGGAATTGGCTCAGATCATCCACCGAGTCCCGATTCTCCAGACGCTCCTGATTCCAGGTTCAATACTCTTGATAATCAGAGTACTAGTGGTGAGTGGAAATTTATAATAATAAATTTTTTTCAGGTGTAACCCATACCCATACGGTTTCGGTTGCAGTTGAGAAAAACGAATAAAACTTTTATCGAAAGATGAAGCTCAAAAATCTATTGCTTTTATGAACTCAAAAAGTTATACCTAGAAATGAAAATCCATCGGTATAATGTTGGGAGAATGGGGAGACTGACTAACTGGTCTTCTTGTAACAATGAAACGGTCATTAAATTAGTCAATCAAAAAATTATCAATGTTTCGAGTATTATCTCGTTAAAAAACACTGGTGATCAGCAGAGTTGAGATTACTAAAAAACTCTTCCAATAGGGTTCTAATAAGAAGAAACTATCATCATAAAAATGGTCAAATTATTTTTGACCCAATGAAACTGCACCATAAACTTATGTTTAAATGTACTCGTGGATTAAAAAGAATATTTTGCATAAAGTTTTCATTATTCTAATAATGATGATTTTTTATGTCGTACATACTCGGTTGCTGAAATTCGTCCTAAGGAATCAGGATTAGCGTTTTTACCATTGACAAGCCATCGGCCAAATGTCATTCACCTTTCTTGGTCAACAGGTAAAAGTTACTGGTTAGGTTAGGTTAAGTTAGGTCCAAAGTGAGTGGGTCTATTCGACTCTCCACCGCAACCCGCAAGTGTTTATTGTGGCTCACACCTATTCTCACTCGGCCAAACAAACCCAGCTTCTTAACGAATCCGATTAGTTGCCAGCAGGGCAGGCACAAAGTATATGCTCTGTTAATGAGGTAGTCAAATAGTCAAGTTGCAAGATTCCCACCTTGATACCCACGACAACCTTCCCATATGAGGGTTTTTGCACGTCAGTTACACCTGACGATGCCTTAGATTCAGCCGTGCAGGGCTTTTTGCCACTGGTTTTGGTGAAACCTCACTTGAGCGCAAAAGTTTGCTAACCTGCTCATGTGTGGGTAGTTCCCCCACCTGAGACAGATTCTGCGTACGCCGCTGCTCTTGCTTCTCAACTAAATTTACAGAGTGGTCAATTGGAGTCGTAAACTCGACACCCATCTCCTCTGTAGACTCGCTCCTGAACTAAATTTACAGTGAAAAAAAAGGTACTGAGTAGGTCTTCGTTTATAAGGTACAAATGAATGTTTTTCCAAGTTGTTCTGAATAGTTTTATTGAAAAAAAGATGATGTAGATAATGTACTAAAAATAATTCGGAAGGTCCTAGACAGCAGTCGTCAAATCACTCTCCTCAGCATCTTTTTCAAAGTCTACTACTATTCAAGAGGAAGATCTTCCTCTTTAGAAAAGAGTTGGCAATCGTAGAAATACTCAGGGTTCATAAAAAATACATTTTTTGAAAATGAATCGAAAACGCGATATCAACTAATTTTCTGCTAGCACCACGTTGATCAACAAAAAAAAACACGACTAATATTCTAATTGAACCCAACGCGTTTTTTAAAGATTGAAGAAGTTAGCAATAGCGCCGATCTAAAGTTGATTGAATAGAAATTTGATATTTTATACCATGAAATGAAATATCTGTATTGACTTATGCATTTGGAATTTTGTGGAAAAATTCGTCAGAGAAGTATCCAGCAGCATTTTTTGGAACACTTATAATTTCTGAATATTTCAGTGAAATTGAAAATAGAATACAATTTTTATAAGAAGATAGAGAAGTAGGAAATCAAAAAAACTTTTCTTCGGAAAAAGTTTCCCATCCGGGGTTCAAAATAGAAGAAACAAAGTTAATCATCACTTTTGCTAACGTTATTTATATCACATTCACAGCAGGAATAACCTTAACAAAATTAAAAATCATTATTGGCAGTATTTTCACAGAAAAACATGAAAGAACTTTGAAAAATTTCAAATTAAGTTCACTGAAGTTGCCTTTTATGAAATTTTCAGGTATTATGGAAACAATCCGGATTCTTTCTCAAATGAAAGCGATAGATAGATAAATTTCAAGTGAAAAATTGCTTAGAATATTTTGAAATATGAGATTACCTGATTGAAATATCAGATAACAGAAATATGATGTTTCTTTAGTTTTGTCGATTTTGAATAAAAATAACTTCGGTTTTTTCATTTTTCATTCTCATGTAATAAAAT
Organism: Leptinotarsa undecemlineata; assembly: GCA_015342065.1. NCBI lineage: Eukaryota > Metazoa > Arthropoda > Insecta > Coleoptera > Chrysomelidae > Leptinotarsa > Leptinotarsa undecemlineata. Next base: position 22,726 of record WOGP01000134.1, read on the forward strand.
ATCTATGCCTGACTCAAATTCACACATTTCCAGTTGTGTTTACTTGATCATTAATTTTTTTAAGTCATCAATTATATGCGTACTTTGGTTACACCTTCACCTTGTATTATGATTTAACAAGACGAAGTTCATTTCGTAATTATACATGATGTCTGTGGTGTAATTATTGACTTGTTTGTTTACCATTCGTCACTTAAATATGCGTATTACTAGATTTCCACTTCATTAATATTAATATTATAGAAATGATAAAATTCAATGAACATTGGGATCTTCTTTGAATATGGTCCTTGTCTACTAAATGTCATTCCTCATCTCATTCTTAACAAATTTAAAAAAAATTGTTTGATATCGAACGAAATTTCATCAAGCTGGATTGATAAAATTGATTTTTTCTGGAATTTTTTACAAATATGTCGATTTTTAAACAAAATTTGACTTCATCGATATGTGTATAAAACAGTTTTCAAGTATAAAAAGTACGTACTAGTAAATAATAATATTACTACTAGTATTATAGTTTGATTCAGTTTGAGTTCCCCAGTTATTTGTTGAATAAAATTGAGCAATTGTTGTTTCACTGAAAATCGGTTGAACTGTTTAAACTTTGCAGCATTTATGCTTAAGGTTACTGTGATTTTGATTATGACAAAACAAATCAAATGTTTAATATCATAAAAATAAAACAACACGACAGAAGTAATCATCACCTTGATGAAATTTGTATGCTTGTGAATTTGGTTTGATATGGGATGACTGATTTTTTTAAAAAAATCTGATACTGAGGAAGATTTGAATACATTTCCAGTACTTTATAATGTCGTCAGATTTCGAACCTCATAACACTCTTGGCAGACCCCGAGTAAGAGGGAAATAATTATTCGAAATTACTTTCAATTTTAGGATTTGGCATTACACTCATAACAGAAAAAGTTCAACACGACTAATAGTTATTACACAATCTACAAGTATTGAAAAATTTCTGAATGAACCACTCCCTCTGAAATTTTACAGTGAAATTTCAAAATAATGAAAACATGGAATCTTCTATAACGCTATTCAAATTCGAGTCTGTGTGGGTAAACGGTAAGAGATAGAGAGCCGACTGAATTGTGGCATTCTTGGCTTTTTCAGGTACTGTTAAATGGCACCGAAATATTTATTATACTTCTTTCATTTCCGGAGATATACATGTGTATAATTTTCATATTTTTCAGATTGTGGAGGGTGACAATTCCCATATAAATAAAAAAACTGATTTTTCTCCACAAAAAACAACTTTCGTTCAATGTATACGATATGTTCTTCATTTGCAGGCAGAAATAGAGAAATTATGTTCGCACTTTGTCACAGCAACTTTAATTGGACTATCAGAAAATGATCGTAGAATTTTTATATTAGGTGTCTTGAGAAACCCTCATATTTGAAATTTTGAACACGGTCACGTTGCCTGTGGCAATTTTGTTCGTAATGTTCATTAAAGTTTTTTCTGTATTTTTAAAAGTTTCAATTATTTAATGATGATTTATTATTTTATTACGGCTTTGCTAATCACTCGAATGGGAGCGATTCTCACCCTCTTTTTTTTACCACACAATAAAAACTTCACAGCACCTGCAATGCACTGATATAGCACCATTCGAATATTAACAGTGAGGTTTCTCTCGTCTGACAACTTCCAATAACTAAACTTTTATGTCCAGCCCTCTTGCGGCTCTCACTTTGTTCAACCGCGAGTCAGTCAAATAAAATGAGTTAGTAATAACCTCCAACTGAAAATGAAATTATTTGTCCCAATTCAAAGCTTGCATTTATTTCCTGAGAAAAGTTGCATATTCCAGAAACCAATAAAACATAAAAGTTCCGACGAGAGTTTGGAAGAAACTCGAGAACTAAACTCAGATGTTAGCTTGTGTTGGCATATTTCAGTTTTTAAGAAGGTTGATCACTTTATTTGGTAATCGATCTTTGAGGTAAGTTGGCAAGAGTAGGGATGTCAAATGCTGAAAACTGGAGCAACATGGAAGCGTATATGTGCACCATCTTAGGGAATATTTTGGCAAACAAAATAGCATACTAAAGAGATTCCAGTTGAAGTTTTGATATTGATGATGTCGGATGTTCAAATTGCAAGATTATCACCTAAATGGCCTCAGCAACTTTTATTTATGAAACCATTTGTGTGTCACCTATACCTGCCCTGGTTTGGGTGAATCATTATTTGACCGTAAGGGTTTCCTGACTTGCCATGATGCACATCCTGCTTTTGCTACTAAACATTTTGGTACGAGGCAGATATCGTGTATTTGAGGAGGCGATAAGTCGCTTCCAGGCTGCATTTCTCAGCCTCCTGGAGTATGTAAACAGTATCAATACTTGAAGAACTGAAAAGGAGAACAGTTGAAATCATTGAGTAGACGTCCATCTCCTCTGTAGTTTTAGGGTGGGATGCATGGTTTGTAGAGGGTCTCATGACTAGTTAGGGAAATGCATTCCATCACGGCAGAACTCGATTTGACCACGACAAGGCTTTATACCATGAGAGGGTGGGAGTTATTTCGAAGGTTCCTTTAGTGGCAATGAATGGGCTTGAAGTCATATATATTTACGGCATGGATAAACACACAGACGAACATTCTAGATATTCTGGAATGTTATAGAACGTTCCAGATTATTACTGAATATTCCACAACATACCAAAATGTTTGGGAATGTTCTGAAATATTTTTGAATGCTTTCGAATACTCTCGAACGTTCTGGACTTTTCTAGGCACTTTTCTAGCCGAAAGTTCCGGCTCTTCAGGAAGATATACTAACGTTCCTCTTGGGCAAGCTGATGTACCACTATAACAAAAAAAAATAGGCAAAAATAGGTCTCACATTAATTCAACGTCACCATATAAAGTCGTCTTCATAATGGGTATGTTGGTTATGACGAAAGATGAAAATCAATCAAGGTTTTCGTAGTTGTATTCGAATGTCATTACTTAATTACCGTTAGGATAAAAGAAAAGTGGCCTTGGTGGCTCGATGGAATAATTGATTGCACGTTTTCTGCATATTTCAGTCATGTGCCAATAAATTTCATGTGAACATTCATGTTGAAGAGAAATGAAAGGAATCTGTCGCTCAAATTACATATCCATATCTAGTGAGCAAAAAGCGGTACTTCTGTTTTCTCAATAATGATATATGCAACTGTGAATATATTGACTATGAATTCGATTAGCACGAGGTAACTTGCACGAAAAAACTCATTTTGTGGTTATAAATGCTTTAAAGGTATGTAGTCCCTAAAATGGATGTGTATGAATGTAGGTTGGGGATTATAAAATTTAAAAAATTTTATTGAGTGATCGACTTTATTTTTCGATATTTCATTTAGTATTACATTCCAATTGAAGCTTCAAATCTCACAAAAGTAACATTTTCAGAAGTGAAGATGGATGACAATGCACATTTTCAAAAACCCCTGAGGTGTTGAAAATTCAATTCCAATTATCAATAATACTCGTTATTCAAGAGGCAAAAATCTGCCTCCATCTTAAGAATCCAGAAAAAATCTATTGATACTCGAGTTAGTAGAAGGTGTTCGATATTAATCTGTTGCAATTTTGTCATTATTCATATTTTTCTCCAAGACGGGTAGCCAAGTACGATTCTTTTCTAAGGAGCTGTTCGAAATACACTTTTCTCCAGTATAAGAAAAAATGCTGATTCTCTGAGTTTACTTCTTTCAGGGAGGGGTTTATTGGCAATCATTCTTGTCTTGTTCCATTCAATTCGATGTTCACCATCTGATTTCAAAATGAGTTCTGACAATTTAGATCCTGTTAACTGTCTTTTTTTTAATGTTCAATTGCTGCTTAATCTCACTTACTTTCAATGGTCTTGAAGTTTCACCAATTTAACTATTACCACAATAACAAGGCAGTAACTTATCGAGGTGAACTGAACAGTTTGCCTTTTCTACACCTGTATGAAGTTTTCCATTGAAATTTTTAAATTTTTTTAGATTGTGAATGGCGGACATACTCGATATTTTGACATACGTCAAAAGAATTAAATATCCTGGTCTCATTTGCAATAGCTTATATGAATAGATAATTAGAATGTTTTCTATCGCTTTGACGCTGACAACCATATACAGTAATATACAGATACCAATATCTTCTATTTATATATTCACGATATTTATTATTTTGTACTCCTAGAAAACAGTGAGAAACACTGACTTCACCACAGAAAATGTCTTTCAAAGAATATTCATGTATAGTTCAATTCTGAATGTATTTTCTCTCTCTCTCTCTCTCTCTCTCTCTCTCTCTCTCATGATATTGGGAAATAGGCATTAATCGAACCTGCATTCAGGTTTGTATTTCTTCTCGAGTGTAACTCACTAATCAACTGGTTACCAACCGTCTCAATTTTGGTATTTTCCATAAACCAAAATGTTTTCAACTGCGCAACGAAAAGTCACGACGGTATTTTCTCCAATTTCGTAAGTCATGCTATTTCTTCCTCGCCCGTAACTCAACGTCGTGAAATGTCAAAGCCGTTAGGTGAAAAATAAAAAGGTCATTATGAGGTACGAACATATTTTACCATCTTTTGATGTTTACAGTTGAACTAGTTTTCCGACAGACCGAGCCTCTTCATTTGACTCGGCGGCAGCGGAATGAGTTTAAAAAATGACCAATGCAAATGTGGATCAATTCGAATAAGGTGGGGCAGGTGATTTTCTCTGTGAACATAATTAGTGGCTATACTAATTATTTTCAGTAATATAGTGCAGTTTGGAAATTACTGATTCAAGTGAATGGTGTAGTTTATACGGAATATATCTGGATTTTATCAAATGATGTCATGATATACAGAAAGAACTGAAAATTAAAAACAATATGTGAATGCGTATTATCATTTTCTGAATGTTGAATGTTATTGATTGAATATGTGATCCATTTTTTCAGGACATATACAATGTGAGAAGAAGTATGTACTAACGGCAAACATAATTCTCAGAGAAAGAAATTTTGAAAAGAATCCAAAAAGAATTCAAGTTTGTTTGTAGGGGACAAGTACTGATATCCAAATTAATGCGAAACATTCAACTCTCTAAGTGGAGATTTCATCCTCCAATTTTGAAGTGATAACTTCTTATGGGAGGGTAACTCCTTTCTCGTTGGTCAAACGATCACTGTTTAGTGTGCGTTTGACATGTACAGTTGATATTATAAAAATCAAACCGGCAAACACGTAATATTTTTTGTATATATGTAATATGCGAAGGTTTCAATGTCAAAACTTGCCCCCTCACGAACAAACTTGACGTATTTTTGCATTTTGGTGAATTTTTCCTAGTAGTTTGTTCTTGATTGCACACTTTGTATATTAATTAACCATCTATATTGAGTCACTATAATCTTCACTTTCTCCCTTTCATGAGAAGAGTGACGATTTCAATAACGGGAAACCATATTCGTTCCTTATTTGAAAACCTAATAAAAGTTCTATTCATATTTAGAGGTAAGTTGTTATGTTTTACAGGTTATCTGTCTTGTATTTTCAGAAAAAAAAGTAGCACCTATAATTACTTTCAAACATTTATATCGAGAGCTTCTCAGTAGGTCAATCGTTTCATTCAAAGGAACACTTCTATTGGTACCACACAAAGCCTGGTTCAGACAACGGATACACTTTTTTCACGTCTTGATTTCTTTGGGAAACTGGTAGTTTTGGTGACTGGTGTAACGAGATACGTACAATACTTTCTTGAAATGATATTATCGTAAGAACTATGAGTGGACTCAAGTTTCTTTCAAAACTATAATGAAATTGGTTGATAAAATGCCCTTCATAAGTACAAATCATTGTTCTACAGTGACGATAAACAGATTTAATGTTTATATAGTTCCTAGGTGTGAACTTGAAATCGTGACCAATTAACTATATTCTAAAAAATTCTCAACACGATCACATTGTGCCACACATACTTGAAATATAAATGATGTGCTAGATTCCGACTATTGAAACAATATTGAACAAAAACCAGAATATGGGTAACGATGATGATGAATGAAATTTAATATGATTATGAATAGAAAAGCTTATTATGTATACACTCTTTACTGATAATTTGTGAAAGGTTATTGATCATGTCAATAGGAACTAATTCGTTTTATTGTTCTCAATTCTAATACAAAAATGAAATTTTATAGTTGGTTACAATAATGAAACGGGAAATAGGCAAAAACCACATCCAGATCCAGCAAACTCACGCGTTCCGGAAAATATGATAGATATGATTTCAGCAAGGTGATGATATCGTTATGTGGAAAGAAGAAAAGCGATGGAATGGCAAACACGATCAACTGATATCAGGCATTATGCAAAACTGGTTGATTTGAGGAAAAAAGTAGTACTTACTATTTTACCAATGTCACCAAGTCTCTTTAGTAATATTAGGTAACTTCAAAATTAGGACGTTGAAAAGATATCCAAAGTGAGAATTTTGAACATCTTCCAAGTTGAGATTCATGATCATTTTTTGTCTTTAATCTATTTATGATTAAACAATACTACCTATTAAGTACTCATATAGCAGTAACTCATTTTCTTGTAGGATTTACAACCATTATTCTAGGTGTGTTTAGTTCAAGGTGGATATTTACACAATATAAAAACTTGTTTCTGTATTTTCATGAAAATGCACAATTATTGAAATACATTTATTTCATTTGAAAGGTCCACATGGCATGAATCATAAACTAGGAAATGCTACATGTTGAAGTGAAAAAACATTTTTCAGATGAAATAAAACAACTCCAAACCAAAATTTAAAAACAAGGTTAACCTCTTTCTCAGAAATCTCAGAACAATGGAAAAAGAAAAAAATCGAAATAAATCTTAGTTTCTTAAATCTTTTCTAGTAGCTTCCAACTTTCATAATTGTACATGTACACACTAACTTTGAGTCATTTTAATTCTGAAGGCGGAAAGAGATCCAATTCTTCAAAACGTCAAGATGATATGCCTATTAAATTGTCGGAACACATTTTGAAATCTAAAGAAAGCTCAAGGAATCAGCGTATATTCGCATACTTTCTTCCTTGGGAGTTTCTTAGAAATGGACCGCATCTGACTACCCGTCTTGAAGAAAGATGAAGGCTATTCACATTAAGAAAAGAATGACGTCATTTTTGATAATTTTGTATAGCCAACATAACAACGTTAAAATTCCCACTGAAATGCCTTCAACAGCAATGAAACTAGTAACATTTCATTTTGTAAGTTGTTCAACTGAGTAAAATTTCAGACGTTGCCAAATCGAAAAAAACTCGAAAACTGTCAGTATTACTTTTATTTTCAGAACTGATCATTGGTTTTGATAATACATGCGTATATTCAATATGCCTAAAGTATTGTCGAAATATTCCCAACAAATACTAGAAGTAGGTAAGAATAATAGCAATTAAACATATCAACAGTACAAAAACATTTGAAAGTTCGAAATAGTTTACATGTTGGCAACGCCGTAACTAGTCATATTCTGACTTCATTCTCTTCTTAACGTGAACAACCTATATGGATAGTATCGAAATTGCAACAGTCTAATATCAGAGACCACCTTGTACTACATCGAATGTTTTAGAAGTCAAACAAACAAAACTGACATATTTCAAATTTCAAAACTCCTTTTGGTATCTATCAAGCAAGTCTAGAAATAAAGGGAATTTGCAAAAAAAATACTAATATACTAAGGTTTTTCCGATTCTGAAGACGGAGGTAGATTTTAACCTCCGAAACGGTAATAATAATTGTATAATTCTTAGCTCTCTTTTATAAGTGACATTATTGAACACGACAGTGAACAGAGCGTTTCTTTCTTATTTTGAATTTATTCAATAATTTATCTGAGTGAGCTGAAAGTTAAGCTGTATAAAGTTTTCTATGATATTTTTTTCAGATTTTGGAACCTGAAATGTCCCAGAAAAGATTAATAACTCCTTCACAAATAAATATAGTTTAAACAACTGCCATCTGCCTCTCGAATAGATCAAGTTATAATGTCAATAATTCTGTCAAATACAGATCCCGAGCTTGACAGTTACAAACAAACTGACAAACAAACATACATATATACAGGTGAAGCTAATACAAGCGTCTTAAAAATGACTTTGTTGAATTATGTTTTTGAGATCGAGTCCAATTCCTAAACACAAAAGAAGGCAAGTTGACTATTATGAATTGAAGGGGTTATATTTTTAGGAGTGATTAATTTTTGGGAAAGTTTTTGGCTTTCTACTACTCCATCTTGATACATTGATCATTAAGATGTCATCGATGACATAAGCAGATCAAGCTTATTCCGTGACATAAAAAATCGTAATTCATAAAAGGATTGTGTGTATTTTCTATAATGTTATCCAATTTGGTACTGACGAGCCTTGGGACAAGTGTCTTAAGATGAAACATATATGTATACCAGTGAG
>WOGP01000135.1:0-31211 GCA_015342065.1 Leptinotarsa undecemlineata
ACTTTATTGAGAAAACTTGACGATTTAGGTATAGGGATATGATATATCATCTTGAAGCATTTTTCACCATCTTTCAATTTACCGAGTAATATACAGGAGGTTTCATTTGAAAAAATTACCAATTGACTACTTTTATGCACAATGGAAATAAAGGTAATTTTAGCTCGCCCTGTATGATATGAAGTTTTCTTGTTGTTTCAAGAATATTTCTAGTTTAATTAATATACGGGGTGTTCCATTTAAAAAAATATAATTTCTAGGACTTTTTGATAGAAGTGGCAACGCCGCAATGCTGAATATATTTCAGATCGATAGAACAGGTAAGGAAATGTGCCAGGTGAAATTTTCAGGAAAATCATGCTTTGCGTTTTCCAGAAACGTCTAACCAACCATCGACCGTGAGTCACGCTGTATATGCATATCATAGTGTCTACAATCAAGAATGGATCAGAATTGAATACAGTAACAATGAAAGCTGATTATTAGTTTGCATTTTTAATTATGGTATGAAAATTTTATGGTGAACTCTCGGAAAAGTAGCGGTTTTATGATATAGATTAATGAGTATAGAAGTCATGTTTCTGTGAGTTCGTGAATGAATCCTATTCAGGACCTGTTCTCAGCATCTTAAAATAACAATTTTTTTTCCTATGAAGAACATACTTAGACGGTTGGGATAGTGATTAGCAGTTACCCAACTACTGCATTAAACTGCCGTATTTACATGAAATAACATATAATATCAATCGTCGGCATTGCGATCAAGAAGCCTGACACAAATAAAATAAAGCGATAAAGTATTGTACACTTTTTTGGATGAAATTTGGAACTGGTGATTATACTACATTTATACACATACTAACGACAGTTAACAAAAAACAAAAAGCGCAAAGCATTTCGTTAGATACGGTATTGATCTTCTTACAAAACTAGGCAATAAAACAGACAAAACTAACGAAACTCTCACTGAATTGAGGAATAATTAACTGGGTGTGAAGAATAGATTAGCTCCCTTGAAGGAAGATAAAATCAATTTATCTGGAAAAGTTGAATCATTAGATCGTAGATTGCGTAGAAATAATCTCGTTGTTTCTGACTTCGAAACCAAAGATACTGATGATGTAATATTCCACCTGAGAGGTAGCCTAGAAATCAATGTGAGTCTACTAGATCTTGATAATGTATAATACTTTTCTGATGAAAACAAAACCAACATTTTGAAAATTGAGATCTTCTCATACTACAAAAACTTGAAATATTCCAAAATCTACAAAAGGTCAAGGAAATCTTTGTCGATAATGACCTGAGCCCTGAAGATCATGTGGTCCACAAAAGGTTATGAAGACATTTGAACGAGACCAAAAAATTGGGAGTTGAAGCTACTATTCGTAAAAATAATTTGGTTATTGGTATATTGTAAGTCATAAGATGACATTGAGATGAACCCGGAATATTCAAGTGCACATCTGAAAATCAAATCTAATGAAAAACCCGAAGAGATTTTGAAAATAAAACTCTTAGACCCCGTGCGAACAACGTGCAGAAAGTCTAACTATGAAACTTTATTATTTTTTATGCTGTATTTCTAGCTTTCTTTAGCTTTCTTCAATTTGTATCACTGATCTGTGATTTATCGTTTGATATTGAAAATTTCTATGTATTTATAGCCTATCAGAAAACCACATGTGCTATATACGGCGTATTTGTTTTATATCCAACTGGAACAAATTGTTTTTTGCTACTTTTTTATTATTTCGTTTGTTTGAAGGTGATTGACAATGTTTCATGATGAATATCATTAGTTCGGACTTCCATTGTCTGATATTATATAAAATGATTTGAAATCCCTGAAAGAACTGAAAAAGAAGAATTAAAAATTAAAAAAGAAGACTAAAAATGAATACCTGAGAAAAAAAACAATTATATTAAGCAAACCAACCTGAAATGAAATAATAAGTGATGACTTGAAGAAGATTGTGGATACTAACAATCGAAACGTCGTGAAGTAACTTGGCTTGGAATCTCTCAACTTTTTGATTTTATTTTATTTTTTGTTCAATTTGTTCCATTTTTACTTGTTTTTTATTTCACTATTATTTCATTTCAGGCTTGTTTTGCTTAATATTACTGTTTTTTAGCTATTCGTTTTTATTCTTCTTCTTTAATTCTTCTTTTTCAGTTCTTTCAGAGATGACAAATCATTTTATATATTATCAGATAATGGAAGTTCGAACTAATAAAATTTCTTATCATTAGTTTTCTTTTTTACTAGATTTACAGCTATCACAGTTTCTTCTCACCTTCTCATGGGTTATTAATAATATTTCTTACTGAGTGTGCGATCTATTTTCATTGGATTTGATGAACTCAAAGAAACTTGGTTGGATTTAAACTCTGACTCCAATAGCAATTGGTATCAATTCTTGCAGTTTGATAAGGGATAATAGGATAAATAGGGGTGGGGATTGCTTTCAATGTAAACAGAAGAATTTCTCACAAAATATTTTCCCATGGATAAGTAACAACTTGGAACAGTCCTCCAAATGGGAGCATTTCTCTATGCTTAAATGAACTTGACGAAACTATTTCAAATTGACTGCCCATATGTGATTCTTTTTTGGTATCTGGAGATTTGAATATAGATCTTTTGAAAAATGATAGACATGCTTCAGTATTGAAAATTTTCATGAAGTCATATGAATTGAAGCAACTAATTTACGAACCCACACGCATAACTTATAACTCTCAAACTCTTTTATATGTTCTTATTGTATCGGATGAAATCAAATATTATCAGTAAATGTTTTTGACGCTGGTATATCACACCATACAGCTGTGAATTGTTCCATTTCTAACTTCAAACTTAAAAATAATGAAAATACTAATTTATCGTGATTTTCACGAACTGAATAGAGAATCATTCAATAGTAACTTACGTAAGGTACCCTAGGACGATATCTATGACATGAATGATATCAACGACATGCCTTCCTTTTCTATAGCAATATGATTGAATTTTTCGATAAACATGCACCCTTCAGAACAAAAAGAGTAACTAAACCTCCAGTACCTTGGCTCACATACAATATAAAGGAAATGTATCAAGTAGAAAAAAGGCATTCAAAAAATATAAAAAGTCTCGCCCTCTGCCAGACTGGACATATTATAAAGAACTGAGAAATAGCATTACGTGTGCGATACGTCTAGAAAAAAAAGCGTATATGGATCATATTCTCTTGCAAATAAAATCGAAGTCTACTTGGAACGCTCTTCAATCTCTTGATATTTTGCGTGAGAAAATCAATACTGAAGTATCACCCGACCTAAAAATGAGGACCTCAACAATAACTATTTCAATAGTATTCCTCAGCTCATACCTTCAGGAGACCAGTTGTTATTACTTGATTAATATGAAAAATCAACTACCAAAAAGCTATTTACCTCCTCTCGCGTTACAGAAAGATCGGTAAGAAGGCACATGTACGATATCAAAAGCAATGCAACAAGGACAGATCAAATGTCACATCGTATGCTCTATTTGATAGATGACCACCTACTGAAAAATATCACTTTTATAATAAATACCATGTTGATGGTATTTCCTCAAGCCTGGAAACACGCTCTGGCCATTTCTCTTTCCGAATGTAATATACCTTTACATTTTTCTGAACTTCGTGTCCCATACGTATTTTACAATGTTTTTCTAAAGTTGCAGAAGCGATAGTGGAAGATCTAATAACCTCTTATGTTCATGAAAACAATATCATCACGTCAGTACAGTCTGGCTTCAGAGAAGATTACAGTACCGCAACAGCTCTTATATCTATTACTGATGACACATTCCAAGCTACTGATGGAAGCCAACTGACATGCTTAATACTGTTGGACAACAGTAAGGCCTTCGATAATCTGATTCACGAAATATTCTGCAAAAAAAAATTCGCTATTTCGGTTTCTCTAGCAAGGGTACGTGTTTAGTTGAAGACTATCTGCGTATTCTTAGTCAAAGTGCATTTAATCGTGGAGATGTATCAGGAGCCTTATTTGCGTCAAAAAATGTACCACAAGGATCTATTCTTGGGCCACTATTATTTGGTATATAATTTTTTTATTTTATAAATCAATGCAGACGACACCCAAATATATTTTATCGTTTTATAGCGACAGTTCGCAAAAAGCTCAATTTAATATGAACAGAGACCTTCAGTCTATCTTTAACATATCTTTTGCAAATATGCTTAAACCTAATGAAAATGATTTTGAAGTCATCCTTTTTGACCCATAAAAGTGAAAGAACTAGCACAAGGAAATTTAGCAATAAATAGCATCGATAGCAATAAATGACCATTACTTGAGAAAAATAAGAATCTAGGACTTTATTTCGATTCTGATCTAAAATTTACCAGACATGTTAACTATCTGTGTCTAACCTTTTATAATACATTAAGGCAGTTTCATCCGAATCGTGATATACTCTCTAATAAATTAAAAATAAAACTGCGAATCTCTGATTTTTTCTAAAATTTCTTATTGTGATAGCATCTACGGACTTGCCTTACTGCTATACGACGCACATCGCTTATAACGTATTCAACATGTTTGAGACTTAGTTATGAAATTCGTTATCAAGACCACATAGTTGCGACTGAATATTCTCAGAACTTTGCATTTCTTTTTTTTCAGGGTAAGTAGATCAAATACTTATCATACCTAGACATCGTTCTGCTATTTTACTCCGCAGTTTTCAATACAATGCTTCTAAATTATATAATCATTTCATAATTTTCATAATTTGATCGTAGTCTCTTCATAATGTTAAAAAAAGGTTGAAGATTAACTATAAGGAGGCAGGGGCTGTACTTTCTGAAAACACAATATACATAGAAATGGGTTATATATTTTAATTTATTTATGGTATATTTATCTACCTTGGCGTTTCGTCATCTTTTCTCTTTAATAGTTTTTTGTTTGCGGTTGAGTTGAAAAACAGCTTTTGCTGATATTTCGCCGATTCATCACCAAACCTGCCAAACCTGCCAAATTTTAATAACGATCGTTATTATAGGTCGGTACAGGTAACGTATATAAATTTGCATTACATTATACAAAATAAATGTATAAAGATAAATCGATGTTTTTCCGGACAAGAGGGAGTGTCAACTGCTATGAATACTTTTACAACTCAATAACTTAAGGAAAATGATTCCTTTGGAAAATTTCGAAAGAAGTAAGTTGATGTTCTGAATATTTTTTGTGAAATAACTTTTGATAATAAATAGGTCTTCAGTTTAGCAGTACCTTCAATTTCATAACCTTTTTAATGAAACGTTTTTATCAAATGAATAATACTTCCAAATGAATAATCGATCACTATGTATACACATTTCCATTAGGGAAAGTAGAAAAAATAATAATAAGTTCTGAAGATATTGACAGGAAATGCATTTTTAATGATGTACTTTGATATTAAAATTCCATATGAGTCCCAATACCTGACAACAGATGTAACATACATAATTAAACGTTCGTTTATTATTCACAACATAGTCATACAAATCAGAATCATATAATATCGTACAAGAATGAAAACCATCATATATTTGGTCGACTTAACATGGGTGAGGAATAATAAAGATACTTATTTTTATAACAGGCGGTGAGTTTGTGCATATTGATAATGGTCGTACATTTACTTGCTATTTTTTGAATCTTCCCAAGATTGAAATCGAAATCATTTGATGAATATCAATTATTGGTATAATTATATATTTCAGGTAACAAATCCAGTGATGACTAAGTTATCAAAAAATTAATTGAAAAGATGACAGGATAATAACGGGTAAATATTTTCTTAGCCCACTTCATCTCATCAGTTTTTGAAATATCAACAATAGCTGACTTCCAAGTAGATATTTTATTTCAGAATTTCCATATGAACATCACATTAGGTGTTAATTGTTTTTTGTATATTATGGTACTCATGGATAATTTGTGCCAGCAGCCCAGGCAAAATTCCTTGAAGAGGTTATCTTTATCAAAAACAAACAATCACAAACCTCATTGAAGAGGGCACAATTTCTCTGAATATATTCTCAATACCTTTCCTTATTTTTTTTGAATATTGCATACATGGGAAATGCAATCTATAACACCTGAGTTATTAAATATTAATAATGAAATTGAATGTATTTCTATCCCTTTTCTGGTAGTTGAGTATTTATATTCACGATAAAATTATGAAATGTCCCTAAATGGAAATATAACGTAAGTCAGTAGGGGAAAGTCGGGTAAGTTGACGAAATGGGTGAGATAACTAACGGCTAGTAATTTCTTCTAACGTAACAATATAGGTTTTCTGCATGGTGCCGCCATCTCGCCAACAATAGGGGAATTAAGTTAGGAACGGAACCCTGCAATGCTGCGAAACAGTTTGCAGCTACAGTGGAAATAAGTGTACCTCGCATATCTGCTCTAATATAACCATTGTGTTAAATAAGCATCCTAACCAATTGTTGAAGGTAGGTTGACATCTGATTGTGCTTAATTACTAGTAAAAGATTTATTTCATTCCATGTCACTACAGTTAATATGGATATCATTTTTGTCGTGGAAATATAATCTTCGGCTTCAAACATAACCTCAACGGGTAAGATGGTGCGGATAAGATGAACTTCGTCTTACCAGAACTCACCCACAAGGTCGTCATCCTACTCATGCACAAAGTTTCGCACGGTAAATTCATTTGATTTTGCAGAATGCCACAAAAATATACAAAAAGGTCCTAAAGGCGATCCTGGAGCGAAGTGAGTTTGAATGCAGTGTTGGAGGTAGTAGATGGTGGTGAATCTTGCAATAGTGCTGCGTCACGTTACGATATCCCCGACGCAACTTCAACACGCTATATAAAACAAAACATCGAGAAGGAGCAGCACTTTCAGAACATGGTGGAATATATCGCAATACTTTCAGTTCTGATCAAAGTCAGTTTCTTGCCAACTATATAACAGATATCGTCAGAAAAGCTTTCGGGCTTACAAAAGTTCAGCTCGGGAGACTAGCATTTGACTGTGCAGAGCAAAACAACATTTCACATCGGTTTAATAAATCATCAATAAGCTAGGCAAAGACTGGATAAAGTGTTTTCATATGGAATTCAAAATAAGTCCCAAAACTCCCGAGCCTACATCGATAGGACGTCTTATGGGTTTCAACAAAATTGCTGTAGAGAAATGTTTTCACATTCTTCGAAAAGTTCGAGATAAATACAATTTTGAGGCGAGTCGTATCTACAACGCAGACGAAAGTGGTTCATCTTCTGTGCCTATCAAACTTCCGAAGATGTTTAGTCCTACCGGGACTCGGCGTGTTGCAAGAATAGCGACTGCAAAGCGTGGCAAGAATACAGCTGTAGTATGCGTCGCAAACGCACTTGAACATTATGTCCCTCCTTTTTTTATTTCCGGAAGAATACGAATGAAAGACATGTTGCGGTTTGGGGCACAACTAGTGTCCCGAGGAAGTGCTCACAAAAACATTCAGATGTGTACGGATATATTTCTAAAATACCTAAAACACTTCAAAACTCATACAAACTCCACACCTGAAAATCAGGTGCTTTTATTGGTTGACAATCATTCTTCCACATTTCATTGCAAGTTACCAACTATTGTTGAGAAAACGGAATAGTAATGATAGAATTTCCGCCACACATTACACACCGATTACAGCCTTTAGACGTGTCTTTTTTTGGGCCTTTGAAAACATTTTTCTCGAGATTGCGATTCCTTTGTTGTCAGTAACCCTGGTTAAACAATCACTGATAAAAATATTTGTAGAATTTTTAATAACTCATTTCTGAAGGCTGCAGCGGTTGGAAACGCGGTTAACCTTTTCAGAAAGTGCGGGATTGAACCATTCAATCCCTTAATTTTTGGCGACCCTGTGGAAATTGAATTGTGGTTCTTGCCCAAAATTGTACATTTGCTGAACGAGGAAAACTTTTTATCGAAGAATAAAATAACATATGAGTAGTTTCTTGAATGTGAAGACCAATTCCACATTTCCAACCATCTTCTGACAAAGGGGCATTAGGTTAATCACAACTATAAAGTATTACATTTTTCCGGAATGCTTAAAAATTTTCAGGTTTGAAAAATCTGAAAATTAACCAAACATCCAAATAGAATTCAATTCATCACCTCTTTTGAGTCAGTTTTACAAAGTGGATATTGGTAAATACATTTACTTATGTCCATTTGATGAGTTTGTCAAAAAAATATTTGGAGATGTTTCAATTTTTAATAATAAATAAAAAAATAGATAATAAATAAACAAAAAAAAACATGCGAAACCAGAAATAAAAACAAAAAAATTATATTATATCCTGCGGTGAACGCTTCGAAGATCCACCTACAAAAGACTGGATTCAGTGCTCGCAATGCTAGAGATGGTATGAATCTTGTACCGATTATTCCGGTCTACAAACATTTATATGCGACTTATGCTAATATACTTCAAATTACCCGCATATATGCGTCATCTTAGCCCACCTTTGGGTAAGATGAATGGGTAAGACGAATTTCTCAAGTACTTAATTTTTTATTTTTGTAAACAAAAACATTTAGGTTTTTGGATATGATTTCATATGTTCTTGTGTGTTACATGTTTATTATCGTATTTAAATAAACAAATTTGAAAATAATTCAAATGTCAAGCTGAAATTATTTTTTTCTCTTAACATCGTCAACTTACCCGACCCTTCCCTACATTTGGACAGATATTTGTCGAAGAGAATAATAAAGACGTGGCTTCATGAAACTTGCTGAATCGGTTTTGGAAAATATTTTGAGGATCTAAAAATTCTTTGAAGAACCAAGCATATAGTCTACTGTTATCGAGGGCATTGACCAAATTGGATGTAATGAGTTTTGCAATGGCGCAACTTTTTTTCTTTCAACTCGACTTTTTTTTGGAGATATAGACCGCTGGAAAAGTTGACATGATATCAAATCAGTCATAAATTCAGAAATTACATTAAGTTGGATGAGATTAAGCTTAGTGGTAGTATAATTTGCGTTGATGTAATATATTGTGAGCGGAATAAATATTTTACAACTAAATTCAAAAATATTTTTTGTGTGCATTTTTACTGGTAATGAAGGATGCTGTATTATAGTTAGTCACGCTGTTTCACAATTGAACAGACAATTTTGTATTATCTAATGAGGAGTAGTAGCATTGAGAGCTTTATGAATCTACTCTAACACCATACAACAAGGAAATAAGAAAGGCAAAACGGGAGTCTTGAAGGAATTTCGGTGAGAGTATCTCTGGTTTACCTCGCAGCACAAGAATTCACATCAGGAGAATGGTAAAATATGCTGATACTTATCAAGCTGGCAAATCGACAGATTTAGCATTGAACAACCTAGTAGAGAAAATTTTCATTTTCCTTGATAAAAATGAAATTGCGGTTACTGTATTTTACGATATTGGAGGAGCATTTGATAATGCATTACCCAAATCTATAGAATCATCTCTGGCTTGGAAAGGTATAGAATCGATCATGCCATTTTGGTTAACAGAACTGTAACTACGACTCTTCAAGGCGAGGCCATTATGTTCAGGATCACCAGAGGTTATCCTCAAGGTAGGGTACTATCTCTCCTTCTGTGGTCACTTCTAATGTATAGTCTGCTTGTTGCCTTCGAAAGAAGATAAGTAGATCTGCAAGCTTATGTAGGTGACCTTGTCATTTTGACAAGGTTATTGTTTGGCTTGTAATATCCTGCAAAGCATGATGGATGTGGTACCTGAGGAAGCAGACGTCTGTCAAATGTGATAATCCCCTTCATCAAGCGAAGAAAATTGGACGATTTAACGTCACTTTCCCATGATGATGACGTCACTATCATTTGGAACGGAAGTAAAATATCTTGGTATTGTCCTTGATGAAAAACTCATCTGCAATGCTCACTGGAAACAAATTTCACACTAAGCCACTGTCCCTGTGGAATGTCGAAAAATTTGTGGTGAAACTTGGGGTTTAGGACGACTCCTCCTGATAGGAAGACTCAACATATTGTCTCTTGTCTGGATTCCTGACCATACTGGCCTGAAGGGCAACGGGGCTGCTGACTTCATGCATTCAACTGTCAACTACAAACTGCCTTATGAAGTATAGTTCCCGAGTATAAAGGACTGGATCCTCGGGAAAAAGGAAATATTAGAAGCAGATAGTTATTGGTTCACAGATGGATCAAAACACCTTCAGGTTCTGGTGCAGTTGTTTTCAGTCGCAGACCCAGGACAGAGATATCAACCTACCTAGGAACCTACGCAACTGAATTTCAAGCGAAAATGTATGCTATTGAATTGTGAGCGAAGAAAGTAGAAGAATCCTATCCCACTCATAATTCAATAAAAATATTCTCGGACAGTCAAGCGGCGTTAGAAGCTCTTGGCTCCTACCGAGCAATGTCTAAATTGGTAGCAAATTGCCAAAAAAGACTCTTCCTGATGGGAAGACACACCATATTGTCTCTGGTCTGGATTCCTGACTATACTGACCTGGAGGGCAACGGGACTCCTGACTCCCTTGGGAAGGAGAGTGCTGCAAGCAGCTTCATCAGACCAGAACCTGTCATTGGCATCGCTTTAGGTTTTGCCCAATGAACATTGAATACCTGGATGGCAAGAAGATTCATGGACTTCCACGATTGGCTCACTTCAAAGGCGTTCATTTACCCTTCGAAGCTTGATACCAAACAATTGTTGGACTATAGTGAGCATGCACTACGATGTCTAACAGGCCTTCAGACAGGTTACTGTCATTTGAATTATTATATGCAGAGACTCGGACTGTCTGAAGACAGTGTCGTGTGTGTTTGGAAAATGATGGAACAGCAGAGCAATACCAACTCATGTGTTTAGAGTTTAGCAGAGCCGTACTCTTATCATCTGGCCTTAAAGACCCCTTACCATTAAAGCTGATTGGCTGGGTTCATTAGATCGAGTGTGAAGAGGTGTGAGCCACAATGAACTCATGCGGGTTGTGGTGGAAATTTGAATAGACCCACTCACTTTGGACCTAATCCAACCTAACCTAGTAGCATTTTTATTATCGCGGTTATATATTTCTTATTCAAAAATTGGGAACAAATTAAACAATTTTTCCACACCAGAACAGAATAAGACATTTGCTTTATTACCTCTTGAGCACCAAATCGTATCAGACTACAAGATAAAGTATTCAATTCTTTTGGAATATATGTGTAATTCAATTGTTATATGAAAGTAGACATAGACAGACGCTTCAAAGTCAAAGCAAGGAACTACGGCAGCTTTTCGACTACAAACAAATCCAAGGCATATACATTATCTCTGATGAGCAGTGTTTGCAGTGAAGAACTCTTCGCAATAAATCAAATGACAAAATTTCTTATTGACGAAGGGATCAGCAAAACATTTTAACTGATTCACTGAGTTCACTGCAGGGTATCAAACAAATATACTCAAACACTTCGTTAACATAGATCATCAGAAGCAATTTATTTTCAATCAACGAGGCCGCCAAATTATTGTAATTATGTGGGTTTCCTCGCACATTGGCATCATCAGCAATGATAGGGTTGACAGAATCACCTGAGAGGCCATGTATGATGAAACAATGCAAGAGCGAGAGAGTTTGTCCCACACTGATCCCAAATATCAAATGAAACTCATCATTCCCAACTTTTGGTTTTTCAAATGGATTAACTCAATAATGAAGTTGAGAGAAATCAAAGCCCATACTACAACATGGAACATAACCCTTGTACACAGGAGGCACCAGATAGTTATAACGCGGTTTCGTATGGGACATACTCGATATATACATGAACATTTCCTGAAGGAGAGGAAGATAAGATATGTCATATGTGATCGGTACCAATGTCAGTCAAACACATTATGGTGGAATGTTGCGCCATAACGACAGAAGTTCAACATCACTTCAGAATTGATGACAGTTTTTGAAAAGCAAAGCAACTTTGGAGATGCCATAAGATTCTTAGCAGAAATATACATTCTACATACGATATAATATGATTTTAGCTCACACAGTTTCTAGTCTCAATGTCATAAATAGTAATAACTCAATGAAATGTTGATTTTTTATTGCTAATAACCTAAGAGGTTGATGCAACCTATTTTTTTTCAAATAAAAAAAGTCCTGTTCGGTTGTATTCCAAACTTTCGTCATGGAATTGAATCAGTTATCAAGATAAAGTACATATTTCGTTCATTACGAAATTTTTTAGGATAAATCAGTTTTTTGAAAAATTTTTACAAAATGTGAGAAAATACCAAAGGCATTAATAACACAATTGAGTAAATACATTCTAGTCTATCACGTTGGAATATCACAATACTCTTAAACGAAAATCATTTTTTGGAAATTATTATTGAAACTAATTCTGTTCTGAAAATTATTAGTTATCAGGATATTTCATAATTTGAATTTACCTAGGTGAAAGTATGAGTGTATTGTACAATAAAAATTTTGAAGATTATCTATGTCGATATTCAAAATACCTCGAGTGACATTCCAAAGACCAACCCATCTTCGGATAATACAATATTTAAATAGTCGTCATTTGTCTGACAATTTGTAATAAAATAAAAGTGTTATTGAGAGCATCAACAATTGTGAAAGCTGAAATCGTATCAGATATCTAATAGGCTATTGTTAGACATTTAACTTTGATTATACATGTGGGCGAGTTCATTTAAAAAAATCATTTCCTGTGCATCACAATACACACATAATTACCCGGAGAGGTATAATTGTTATAATGACATCTATTAGGTGCACCAGAGATTTAGTAACTGTTATATAGATATATCAATGCGTTCATTGAAACAATTTGGGCATTGTTTTGTCATACCTTCGTCATTCGTTTCCGTTGATATAAAAAGTATTGTTAAGTACGAAACTGATTTGGAATGCTAATGGGAACTGAAAAGATAATGTACTATCAACAACTGAAATCAAAACGTATACCTTACCAACCTACCCAATAAAATGATAACTTTCTCAATTCGATTGCTTCCAAAAATGAAAATATGCTACTTCAAAACCAACATATGTTGTCACTCGTGTAAGAAGCTCCACCTATTTCTGAAATTGTAGGAGGAGTAAGGTGATTCATAAATTAATTATATTCATGTTCATAATATTCTCAATTTTTGAATGAATTATTTAAAAATACTTTTTTGTAATCAGTACTGTTACTATTTGAATATTTCAGAAAATTCAACTATTGAATTTCAATTTAAAATAGTTAATTGGTGACAATCCAATGAATGAGATAGTGAATCGAGGCGATAAAGAACTTACATAGCAAAGAAGAATTTTATGATCGATTTCTTTATACATCCATTCGGAAATCAACCATGTAGTAACTGAATGATGCTGATGCCGGCTTTTTCTCCATGGTTGATAAAAATATGTTTGAATTGACTTTCGGCATAGACAATAGTGAGTAATATCTCGCTTGAAATTTCTATAATTTGATGATGTTACAAAATAATCAAAAATTAACTTAATAGTATCTACCATTCAAAAAATCAACTTTGATTTGAACAGTGAAAAAAATCTTGTACGTACGTAGGTAACACAGTGAATGGAAGAAAATTAAAACTATGTGCTATATAATTCGACAATTATTTGATAAGCCGCATTCATGTTTGGGATTTGTCAGAGAAATTTTGGTTCAACAATACAACTTTAACAGAAACGGTTATTTTGTAAACAATACAATAATAGTGGGGAATATTCAAAATTTATATTTCATAACGATATAATGGATAAAATGATATTTGCTGGGAATGGAAAAAAATCAACAAAAATATATTATACCTGATCACCGAGTATTTTTTGTGAAATTTTGTTCAGAAACAAAATGGAGAACAAGTCCATCTGATACATCTAATTTCGAAGGTATGATCATTGAATTACAACGATATCGCCTTTTTTTCATTCAGTTGGAACTCCAAACAACAACAAGGAAGTGACAATTCTGTTCTTGTCACTATGACAGTTCGTAGAAACAAGTTGGTTCGCCAGTTAACTAGTTGTCACTTCATTACGAAGTACAATATTCAGAAACCTTAACTTGGGCAAACTAAGGATTGACGAGGTCTTAACTTTTGACATGGCGATTTTTAGCACGGGTATGATGATAAGTAGTGAAAATCATTCATCTGGCCGTCGGACTAGTACCACCGTTCCAAATAGCCGTCGATTGAATGAGTAGAACGAACGATCCGTCCCCACCAACCGGTTTCCCCTGCCACGAAGAAGAACACGGTTTGATAAATAATACACAAGTCTCAATAAGGTACATCGACAAGAGGATATATTTTTCATCATTCTACTGAAAGGGTGTGAAACATCAGAAGTTTCAGGCAAAAAATTTGTCTTCATCTCATCTTAGTTTTTTCCATTTATGTCACCGGAAAAGATGAGTGTACTTGTCACGATATCAGTTTGTAAAAATAGTCACACGGTTAGTTAATTCGATCTCAGATATGGAAATATTGTTTGAATTGAAAACTGAATGTTCTTAATTCTTCTAAATTATGCTTGAGGAAGCTATTGTATAGCGAAACACGTGTCGCGGTTTTTGTAAAACTCTTTATAGTGAAAATCATACAATGAAATGTATTAATTAGTTTTCGAAATTATTCCAACAGAATATCTACATTTATTTTTTCACTTCAGAAAGTGCTACAACATCGAAAGCCAAAATGCAATTATTTCTTCTAGTCACTGTATTTCAAATGAGAGAACTTGAAACAAAGCAAATTAAACTTCGAAATTGTCTATTTTAGACCGGTATATATGTAAATCGACTGACATCGTAAACGTACACACCATTTAACAATTATTACCCAATTATGTAAAATGGAGTACTATCACTGGTTTCGGAAATTAACATGGACAAGTTAAAACACGGCGGCGGCAGCAACAGCACGGGTTTTCGGGGGCGGATGTACCGCATAGCCGGAGCTTACTATGATTAAACGCTCTTAATTTGAATTTGTGATATATTTGCTAATTATGGTGCATGGATATCGGAAATTAAATTCTTGACCCGCATAAATATCTGATTTACAGTCTTTATTATGTTCTCTCTATGTACACTGCCAACACTGGCGTAATTGTGTACTGATTCATTTACTGTCAGGGTGTAGATCAGTATTTCAAATAATTTGTTTGTTGTTCAATATGATCAGTGGAATGTTGAAATTATACAAATTGTACATGCTGGATTGCTAGTAAATATATCTAATAGTTATTGTAATATATTATTTTCATGATTATTTATCGGAAGTCATTTCCTACATCATTAAATACTGACAAAGGTGTATTTTGGCATCAGTTTTCATCTTCATTTTTACTTCAACTTTCACTTTGAAGGATGAAATATTGGTCAGTAGAGCGTTTTGTGTACCAAAACTATAGAACATGTAGCTGTTGTTTAACAAATACTTTAATTTTCGTTTTCACTTCGGGCCCTTTTTTGGTTATCTTCACCTACCACAATTAAAACTCCTTTGACATCTGTCGAAGAAGTTCAGAAATAGAAATAATTATCATAGATAGATTTGCGTATATACTTGAATTATGTTCATTATGAAAACGGAGACAGATTTTGGCCTCCGAAACGTTAAGATAAGTATTGTATGATTTCATAGCTTTCTTTGATAGGCAAAATCATTGAATACAAGTTACTTATCAAATAGAATGTTTTTCTCTGTGCAAAATACTTTGAATTTACGTAGAAACATATCGAGGTTGAACTGAAAAGTTTGCCCTTTCTACAGGTGTATGAAGTTCTCCATTACAATTTTCATATTTTTCAGATTGTGGAAGCTGAAAATACCACAATGAGGTTGATAAAGAAGTGTAAATAACTTTTGCCCATGCGTTAATTCACATTCATCAGTCTTTTTTGAAATATCATCAAAACTTCAGAACATGATTTACGTTCTATCAAATAAATTTAAATTTATACTCAATACTCTATTTCGTCCTGAAAAAAAAACATGTTCTAATGATTATAAAAATGAAAATTCAATTCATTGGTAAAAACTTCGAACAGTCATTTGAATATCATAAGGGGTTTTTGCTGTTTTCACAAAAATGAATCGAACTGAAAAAGTAACATCATTTAAGTTATAAACGAAAATGACTGTTACGTTGAGAGTGTTATATCACGATTTGACCTGAAAGACCTCTCACCATACAAACTAATCGGCTTCGTTAAGAAGCTGGGTTTATTTGGCCGAGTGTGAATTTTGAAACTTTTTGAGAATATTGAAATTGCAAATACCATGCTTCAATTGCAATGGAGAATATATAGGAAAAAACAACAATATTATTAAAATACAAAAATATCTTCCCATAAAAGTTATTGTAGATTAAGACCTGATAGATGTGCTTTAATGAATCACGAAAATGGAGAAAGTCATTGTAAGGACTTCAGTTCCATAAAAGTACTAGCAACTAAACATAATAAAAACAAAAGACCCTTTGAAGAGATGGCCTTCATCTCACAATCATCTTCATGTTTTAATGAAAAAACTGATATTAACCGTTTCAGTGAAATATATTCCTACCTTTTGCATGTGGATCGAAGAAATTATTTTCGAAACCATACTAATAATTTTTCAAAATTTCCAAATTCGATTCCAAAAATAGCTTTATAGAGTAAATGGGTAGTCCTTTCTGACTCGTTAGAAACAGAACTACTGAACTATTCCAATATTTTGACACCTTTTATTGTCATCATCAGGGAAACTACAAGAATAAAAATATTTGTATTCACATTGCTTAAGTTTTGATAAAACTACTTACATTACCCTCGAGGTTGTATGTAAATGGTGGAAAAAGCATATATATAGAAAAAATTTTTTGGTAAATCAATACAGATTAAAATATTATTACTATTAAACAATCGCTTGTTTTTGACATCAAAGTCAATAATTTAACAGTGGTATTTATGAAGGTGATTGTGAGATGGAGGTCATCTCTAAAAAGTCTTTTGTAATTGTAATGTATTCAGTTGCTAGTGTTGTGTTGAATTGAAGTCCGTACAATGACCTTCTTTATTTAGGTGATTATTTAAAACACATTTTTCTGGTCTTAATCTACAATCACTTTTATGGGATGTTATAATATCTTTTAAATCTTGTTGTTTGTCCAATATATTCTCCATTGCAACTGAAGCATGGTTTACAATAAATTGAGTCTAAACATTGAAGTTTTGGAGTGTTGTCTTTTGTTTTGGTACAGAAAGATCCATTTTTAAAGAAATGAACTATAAACGTTCAAGCCAGTTTCGAATATACTCACCTACACAGTAGGTTGAATGGACTGACGCCTATCAGAAAACAACTACTCCCCTGGCTAATACCACGAAGAGCGTTGGATTATATCAGACAAGCGTTAGTGCAGACATCTTTCCTGCATATGAAATTAGCAATAGAACTGAAAGAGTCGACCTTCAATTTTAGAACGGGCACTCTTACAGACCGGTTTTGGACTTATTAGCCACTCGTCAGTGCAAGACAGTTACCATCGTCGATCTAAAGTCAATGATATTCCATAATTGAAAATCAGAAATATTTCATAGTATTTAATTCGTCTTCCTAAGTTGAAGCGAACAAACAAAATGTCACTCTAACTAGTGGACAAGGTACTAACAACCACATATCCGAAATTTGCCCGATTCCTCTGAATAAGGACGAAAAACTTTCTTATTAGTCAGTGGGCTATGCTTGAACACTGGCAGTGAACAAATCTGAAAAAATGAACTTTAAACGTTCAAGACAGTCGCGGATATACCTACACAATAGGTTGAATGAACTGACGCCTATCAGAAAACAAATACTTCCCTGGCTATTCCCAGGAATATTCCCAGAAAATTTCCTGCAAATGAAATTGGCAATGCAACTGAAAATGTCGACCTTCAATTTTGGAAAGGGCACACTTGCAGACCGGTGTCAGGCTCCTTAGCCACTCGTCAGTGCAAGATAGTGGCCATCATCGACCTAAAGTCAGTGATATTTCATAACTGAAAATCGGAATTCCTTCAGAGAATTTTATTCCTCTTCCTAAGTGGGGTGACATTTTGTTGTTCGCTCCACTATAGTTCTTGAAAAAGATCGCGTTAGAAACATGAATGATTTGATTTCGAAGCTCCAAATATATAGCATTGTCCAGATCATTTACATTTACGATGAATTTCACGAATTCAATGTTTACTATTTTCCAAATAAAATAAAGGAAAATAACGACTAATCACACAACCAAAGTCATTCACACCTTCATAAAAAGGTTTTAGGCTGACAAATTGATTTTAAATAAGTGAATGTTCTTCTGACAAATTTCTGTGGAAAATAGCTCGCCAGTATTCCAATAATTGAAGTGTACATTTATCAACTATTATAAGTAACTATTATCAGTATTATTCTTTTTTTCCACTTTTGCTCCCTGGACTGGTAAACGCCTCTGAAATCGTGAAACATCGCTTAAGGGACGAAAATTCCAGAAAACAGATCGAATAAAAACAGTATATGAAATGAAAAAAAACTTCCGTACCATCCACAGGAACGTTTTTTCTGCTTTGAAACCGTCAGTTACCGCTAATAACAGATGTGAAGTGAAACTGCAATAGAATAATAGAAATGCATGGTCTTGAACATCAAAAAAAAGCTGACACAACTCACTGATTCAGGGCCTTCAATCCCCATTGAAGGACGTTATTGATCTCTAACCAATTCTCAAAAACCAACAAGAGACTATAGAAGGTACAGTAGAAGTAATCTTTATTGTGAAAACTTAAAGCTATCGGCACCCTCAAAGGCCAAAATAACCAGTACAAAGAGATAAAGCCGCTGCCAGCGGCCGCTGCCACGTGGAGTGTAGAATTGGCTGTTCCTTTTGGATGATTTTTACTAACCGAGTTTAATGATTGGCTGAAGATTCATAAAATTAAATTTTGAAGTCATGTTACGGTGACGAATAGAATGCGAGCCGTCGTATTGTCAATGTTCAATTTAGGAACTAATCGCGATTTGAATGTTGAAATTTGATATTGGTGCAGTTATAATTATTCAAAATTGTTGTTATCTGTTTAAAATGTGTCGTCCTTGGACAAGTACTATTAGTAATAACGAGTGTGATAACAACGCAGACTTTTTCCTGTTTAGTGATTCCAATAGCGCGTGTGAACAATGAGAAAAAGAGATAGTTATACCAGTGAATAAGATTCGGATGCATTTGAATATCGAAACACAGAGAGTATGTTTCAATGTATATAAGAATCTACATCTCAAGTTTGGTTCTTTGAAATTATGTGAAAAAAATTTCAGAACTACAATGTTGACTGTCATAAGTACATGGAAGCCAATATTTTTGAAGAATGGTTTGAAAACACATTGGTCCCAAATTTGGATGCGAATAGTGTAAAAGTTCTTGACAACGCTTCCCACCATTCGCGACAGCTCATCAAAGTACTGAATAAAAATTCGGGGAAAGATGGAATAGAAAGGTTTTTAATATGATAATAATAATAATAATATTGATTTGTCAAAAACAACTGCAGTAACCAGTGTCAATATTACAAGTAAATGAAGAGTTAGCCACATAAAGCATTGCTTTGTATAGTGGTTGAGAGAAAAAAGAAAAAAAAAAGGGAAAGGATCAGAAAAGAACAGAATGTAACATTATATACATCAATGATATATACTAACAGTTTCTAGTCACTATCAATGCATGTCAGTCGTTTACTTATGTAATCGAAACTAGCTATGTTCATGTACCGACAATTATAGAACGGGCTTAAAAAAATCTCAGATTTGAACATAAACCGGCTTCTATCATTCAGCAGTACTCCACAATTGTAATATGTTTGATGATCATTCGATGAGTCAGTTTTAGTCTTAATAATAAGATGTAGTTGCAGATAAAATAAACGTAAATAAGAAACACAATGTATTTTCAAAATAACTATACCAAAGACCAACTACTTGAACTTTTACCGACAAAAACATTTGAAGAAGTGTATGCCCTTGAGAGTATTGCTGAACAGTATGGACAAATCATACTTCCCTCCTATTATTATGTTTCTAATCCTATCAATGATTTGAGAAAAATTGAAACAAAGCATGAGGCGTAAAAATAATTTTCCAAAATTTGATAAGAAGGTAACAGAGCTAGTATAATAAGTATATAATATTACCGAAGAAGACGAGCAGAGAAGGATTGAAAAAGTAATTTTATGTGAAAAAGACTATATATGGAGATTGTACACTTCCATATTAATGGTGGAAATAAATTCATTATTGATTCAAATGACGATAGTGATAGTGAAACAGAAAATATGGAAGAGATAAATTATCATAAGCTCTTATATATTAATCACTACATAACTTTCAAAAATGCTGATCCCCACTCTAGGGTAATAATGCCAATTACTTAATCACTTTCGAAAATTAGGCCCAATATGTTTCTTCCAATAGTAACCGTGAAAAGTAGAATAAAACCAGCACGGAAACACCCTCAGAGAGCAGAGGAATCAAATCGAGATGAGTTAGGGCCGGTTTATCAATACGTAGTTGAATGCTCCTGTTAGCTACCTCGAAGCTAAGCTCAGCTGATAGTCAATGTTGCGGTTACTTCTCAAATCGTTTATCATACCCTGACTGTGGCTAATGTTTAATAACTGTTAGTTAACTAAGGTGGGCATGAGTGACTATTTCAGGGGATTGTTCCTATTGGAGGATTGATTTTCAAAAATGACAACTGCTTACAAAAAGTTCATGAGTTATACATTATAACCTATGAGTTCTGAGGGCTTATGAAAACGAAAATGAGCAATGAAAGAACATCCAATTTCACCGAAACAGACACTCCTTATGAAAATTGCCAATTCCTATAAATTTATCATTGAGTGGAAAAAAACTGATGCCATCACATGGAAGGAGAAGGAAGAGACCTGGAAAAGAGTTTAAATTGATTACAATTCCTCAACATCAGGACCTGTAAGTGGCGATAAAACTTCCTACTGAAGTCGAAACAGTTTTTAATTACTATATTGGAGCCCAGAACTAGCAAGCGATTGAAAACAAAATATGAGGCCCTAAAGAAAGAGTTGAAGAAAAGATTTCACCAACATCATAGATATGTGACAGGCACAGGATAAGGAACATACATACGCCAACTACAAAAACGGAGGAGGAGAAAATATTATTAGAAACAATCAGTTTCAGTACTCAAGGCGTTCATAATACTTTTGATTCAGATGGTGTGGCTGGTAGGTACAAGTGTTATTTAAAAATACTTAAGATTATTGTATCAAGTAATACACCTATTCATTTTTCTCTATTGATGTCTCCCAGATATATCGGGACTCTCTTATGAAGATACCCAAGTTGAGGAAACTCAAACTGAAGGTGTACTTAATGATTGGACTCCACCAAATATTAGACTGTTGAAAACAGATATCATTCCTATATTGAAACCGCATGAAAACTCCCTTAATGAAGATGAAAATTTTATAAAAACTGAATGTGATATAAGTACTCTATCGATGGCAGACAAAAAAAATATAGATTTCAACTACGTCTCTGACCATTCTTATGATAAAACTCCAAACATTAATAAGAAAGAGATTCATAAGCATGCAGAAGCAGCCAAAAGTGAGTTTTTTGAGATTGACTTGAAATATGTAATTTTTTTTAATAGTATCAAAATGAAATTAGCAGCTTTCCAACTGCCAGGTATATTCAAACAGTTAGTATTTTACTTTTCATGATTTGATTATGATCTTTATGATCAAGTAATGTATTTTGAGCTGATTAAATACTTGTTGTATTTGATATTTCTGAAGTGCAGGCCAAAATGTTTCAAGTACCTGAAAAACATAGGGGGGTAGGTCTTACTGTGAAATGGTAGATTCAATTCAGATATCATTTTGGGAAGTTGGTACAGCCGAAGGAGGCCTATTTCTCTGAAAAAAAGTATGTCCTCGGCTGGAGCCAAATTTGAATTGCTAGCTGAAAAAAAATTGAGGTGGTGGCATTTGAAAAAAAAGTTGCAGAAGAAATGCTGGAGCGAAATAAAAAAGAACACAACGGAAAAATGAAGATTCTGGAATTGAAAACCAAAAAGCAAGAATTGAAAATGAGTCTGCTGAAATATGGGTTTGAAAAGACAAAATCAAAGGTGTAGTTCGTTGCTATTAATTCCAGAGTGACCTTCTGATATCTATTAATTTTTTCTTCTTTATTTTTCGTTTATTAGAATTGTTGTTCATTTCATTTTCTCATGTTCTGAAGTATTACTTTCCATTGCTTATTGAAGATATTTGAAGATTATGTACTTTATTTTTATTTATTTTATTTTCATAGATACTCAAGACATAAATGTGATTTTACCTAACTGAATATAATGTTCTGACAGAAAATTCATTTATTACTTTAGAAATAATTTATATGTTACTGTTTTATTTCCTGATGTGCACTTTCCAAGTGTCATGAAACCTAAAACTATTTGATTTTCCTTATATATTCAACCTGAATTTTTTCTCATCATCAGATGAATATGAATACAATATATTATTTATGAAATTGGATTTACTGTTTGTAATATAAATTAGAATATAATATCTTTACATTTCTCTTCTTTCTCGAACAAAAGCTGGAAAATATGCATTTAATAAAATTTCTCTAGCATTGTTGATATAATGATCTGGAGGATCAACTTCAATGTCTTCATCATAATTTATATTAACTGAATTGACTTCTGGATCCAGGGGTTGCTCTTGTTCCACACGCCATAATGACGTTCTACTGGATTCCTAGTTCGTGTTAAAAAAAATTAAGAAACTTATTGATAATCATGAAATATAAACTGCTGAGAGAGCTTTAAAACATATTATTGAACTCATCAGCTTGAAATATCATTTCAGTGATAAACTTTACGATAAAAATTACTTTTCGAAATATTGTATGAAATTTAAATACAATTTTTTCAGCTCACAATCATCTGATTCATTATACAACTGATCTACTTCATTACTCGGTGTTAGCAATGGTGTGATAATATGTTGAGTATTGGCATAGCCACTATCTGCCACCAATAAGCTATTACCAAACTCACCATTTTCCAGTCCACGTTTTGATTTGGAATTATCAAAGATAGCTTGGTCATGTGTAAAACCTGGCCTACGGGCAACTAGATCCATGATCTTCAAATCTGTTGAACTAACGGTTCGAACATTTAATGAAAAATATCTTTTTCGGTTTCTGAAGAGTTCAGTATTATTCTTACCTGAAACAATAAATGGCTCATTCAATCCTTCATTTTGATAAGATATCATCAGGAGACTGAATTTTTATATGTGTGCAATCTAGTGAGCCAATAACACTAGGAAAGCTTGCTTTTCATTTCTTGACATCATTATGTACCTTGGAGCAAGCGATGCCAGAGCTGACGAAAACTTTTTTATTAAGCTACTAGCTGAACTTTTACTAACATGCATATAATCACCAACAGTTACAAAAAAACTTCCTGTAGCATAGAACCTCAATGTCAGTAACAATTGGTTAATTGGACTGATGGAAGATTCCTAAAATACACATAGAATTTGAATCTGCCATGGCAAAGATCCAATCACTCCTATCTATCTGTTGGTATTTCAAGTGCTTGCTCTATTTATTTTAATATGAATAATACTGTTTTTTTCTTCAATCTGAATCTTCTCACAAACTCCTCCTCATCTAATTCATTGAAAGCATCATTACGTTCATTAACAATGTAACCTCTTCTTTGTGCTTCAATGAACTCCACTATATCCTCATATTCGTCATTTAACAAATGGAAAACTTCAATAATTAAACAATTATGTTAATTAACTCTTTACTTGTAAAAAGTATTTCTCAAGTAACATTTGTATCACAAAAAAACATAAATAATCTAATTTCGCAGGCGCGACCACACGCGTCAGCTCAAATAAAAAACTATCACTTTCTAGCAACTGAGACTCTACCAGTTGATGGTAACATGATAACAAAAAACAGTTTGACTAGGAGCTAAGACAAAACCATTATTCAAATGAGGTTAGCTGACGATTGTGTATAAATTGAAATATATTCTACGATTTTGATTCACAAAGGAAGCTAAAAATAGAATGTGTAACAACATAGTCTTGTAAGTAGTTCATGATTGCCGTCTCTCTTTCTTTGGAAGATTTCCACACTTTTCTGTTTCAAGATAAGGATTGAGAAAGTCAAAACCTTTCTTTACCAAAATGTTAATGTCTCCTGGAAATATACCTCTTTCAAGTTAAATAAGATTCTTATTCCTGGAATTAAATCAGATAAATGAATGAAGGTCATCACGTACTGTCATCGATGACATGGGTAGATTCAACCCATTTGTCACATAAAGTCGTAATTTAATGGATGAAGTGAGTGCTTCTTCGTATTGTGTTAACGAGATTAGTGCTGAAGAGTTCATAAGGCAAGTGTCTTATTCCGAAACATCGGATTACTGCCATTGAGGATGACAATGTTCCATGTGAGTGAAATATTACTATTTTCATATATTTTATTGTGTAGTTATCGTATGAATGATGTCTGATTCATTTCCATTACGAATGTTCAGAGTACAAACCAAATAGGACAAACTGTTTTTGTATATTTCAATATTGATATGGAAGTAATCGTTTGCAGAGTATTTCTTCATTCGTGTAATTAATATTTATATGAAAGTAACGGTTTCGAAAGGGCTTTTTTACGGTTTGTTTCTGAAAGTTACTTTGTTGCATGATTTACTGTAAGAAATCAGTTTGAAATTTATTGCTTTCATCCCTTCTTCGAGAGATTCCTAGATATTTTTGTTTGGAATTGTTGAACTCATTCAACAATAACAAAATATTGGTAATTCCCATTATGTATACTCAGATATGAAAATCTCAGTATAAAATGTTGCTGAATACCTATTTCAATTTTTCTATCCAATATGCATCACTTCACATTTGGAAGGACGTTTTTATGAATCTCAACTCGAAGCTTGAATCTCAACTCGGAGCATATTTCTCCTAACACTAGTACTAAAATTTTTATATCATATGGCTTGTAGATAACACATAGTATCATTTAATTTTGATTCAAATAGCGTCCAAGAAAGTAAAACTCATATATGCATGAAACAGCTGAAAATTATGCTTCTGCTGATGTTTTATATAAAATAATCAAAGAACATTATGAATAAAAATTTTCCACATGGTACCTATTCATGTTTTCTTTTCCAAAAGAATCGATTCAACCCCACGTTTTCAGAACACAAGTTCAATTCTAACCAATAGGGAGCTTTATTTCTAATTAGAGATAATTTGTACATTCGAAAAATGATTCGTGAAATTTTAGTCACCAACTCTTGAATCTGTCAATCATTCCATCAGTAAATACTACATTCAATTTGAGAAAGTATTCACTACATTATCATCCAAATTTTCATCATGTATATTTATATAAAAGACATTGTTTATAACACAAAAAATTTTTCGGATTCCTTCCCAAAATCACAAAAAATTTCAACCAAAGCAATGGACCGATTATACTAAATGCATCTAATTTAGCAACTGAAGAAAAACGACTAGAGCAGACACCATTTTTCTTTGGAAAAGAGGGTGTTTTCCACATGTTCAGTACAGTATAACATACAATAATTTTCATTCGCATCTCTTTGTACCATTCAGTGAATCTTCACCATATACCTAATCCGATTCGGGATAACATTTGTTGTCTGTGACGAAGGATAATTCCTCTCTGATGTCGAATTAATTCGCTGAGTTCTTACAGTCATTATTTTAGTGCACAGAGAGTTGATGTGAGCGTTAAAATCCATTCACAATGCATTTTTTCAATATGCTTTCATTACATCTGCCCATATACTTTTTGTCGTAATTTTTAGTTTGAAATAACAAAACATGGAACAAAATGCGTTAAAAAAAGGTCGGACATTGATAACTTACACACCTCATATTTGAATCTAATAGAAAAAATCAAACAATAACTAACTTGAGAATCATTAACCGACTGCTTTTTCCAAATACAATTGTCATTTCTTTCATGGGTTTTTTTGAATTATAAAGAGCCATTTACAGACAGTTCAGATTGTTAAAATCCCTTTGTGTCTGTGTCAACGTCTTTCAGAAACCTGTGAACATATTTATATTTGATGTCAAAATTATTCACTTCATTCTTCAACTCGGAAAGCCGCCCTAATTGTAAGTACTCATCAACGTTGTTTTTTTGTAAAGTATTCGTTTGTTATTTTTTAACGATTGTTATATTACATAATTTATTTTGATTCTAACAGAACTGCTTTGTAAATTTCCATTTTAATTTGTATGTTTTGTTCTTATACTTCAGAGTCCTGAAGATGAAACAATAAAGTTTCGAATCGTCGACAATTCAGAAATTGGTTTTCTTCAACATTTTGACCGAATTCCCGTCAACTTGACAATCAAAATCATATTCAACGGTCGCCATCCTATCCAAATTATTGAGAATATCACCAGATGAATGAACATAGAGGGCGATTCTTTTGAAGTTCTCTGAGATGGAAGTTTTTACTGATATTTGAAGTCATCGTTCACACAGTCCACGAGTATTATATCAAAGAAAGCTCCTGAAAACCCTCAATGAACTTACTGAAAGTCATTAGATGAGGCAAACGAAGTTCAACTCGCTTACAATATTATCACTTCAGAGTGATAAAGCAATAGTTTTCTGTCCCCACTTTAATTAGCACTTGTTCGATTTTTTCTAAAATCCTCAAATTTTTTTTTTATTTCGAAAATCGCAAAAAAGTTACTCAGCTTCTAATTTTCAACTTTTGCTCAACATTTGGACTCTCTAATATCACTTCGACTTTTTTAAATTTTTTCAATTTTATGAATCTTTCGCTCTAACGATTCGAACGAAACTCAATTCAAATTTCATAATTTTGATGGATACTAGACTTTAATGTCATATCTTGCCCAGAACATACCTGCATTGGTCTGTTACCAAAAAAAAATTAATAAACCTTCAGAAATTTGTCCTTATTGTTGCAAAGTTCATCTAGTTTGTTTATTTCATTGTTGAACTTAAATTTCTAAAGTTTTTCGAAATATTATCATTTCACATTGCTCAAAACCTTTGTTTCCATTTAGGTGTTTTAGGTAGATATACAATTTTTTTTCTCTTTTTCTGAACTCTTGATTTCATCTAAAGTATGTAGATAGAAGAGTAAAAAAATTAGCCTTCACAGTCTTTTCTGTTATTTTCTTTTCTTCATATATTCTCTTTATAATTGTTTTTATTTTCTTTCACATAATTTCTTCTAATAAATGGTCTTTTTTTATACAATACTTACTTAGTGAATTTTTTTTGGGGGCATGAACTCTTTTCAACTGTTCTATCATGTATTTCAAAATTGCAACACTAAACGTCATATCATTGTTTACCGGATTTAATGAAATGAAGTAACTCTTTCAGTTTCACATGATTATAAGAAAGCATTTGATACAATGAACCATGCTCACTATGTGCAAAACTTTGTTTTTACGGATTCGATGAGAAAAGTCAATCTATTTTCAAATCTTTTCTCAGTTATAGAACACAGCGTGTTCTCATCAATAATAACTCATCAGAACTGAACGTAATATATAGGGTACCTCAGGACTCTATACTTGCACCTCTGCTATTTATCATTCACACTTCTGATTTTCCCAAAATACTGAAGAATTTTCAAATGCATACTTATGCTGATGACACCAATCTGATTTTTTTCACGAAAATTGATGAACTTTTATCCGTTGAACACTTTTTGAATAATGATATAGATGATCTTTTAAAAATATCAAGAAATCACTGTTTGAACATCAACCCAAATAAATCATCAGCCAAAAATTTTGGTAATAAGAGTGGTAGAATAGCGTAAGCTAAACTCCGCCAAGATAAAAATAAAGACCATTTATTATTATCATTATTCAGATTTTCAATGCATGAATGGAATTCTACGATTAATTTCCAAGTTTCTGCTATCGCAGTTGTCAGTTGATTGGTCAAACCACCAAGAGTGACAAAAAACTTGGGAAGTTGACTTGAGTGTCACACCAATATGAGGTTCCACTTATGTCTTGCTTACGTTTACGCAATTAGTTTTATCAAGTACTTTTCTTGGTTATTCACATTTTGTTTTCAATCGATGCCCTGATGCCCAGTACTGACGATGCCCAACAGGCTGAAACACCTGTCTACCGGTGGCTGTTAAATTGAAATCAATATGAGAGTGATCAATCAGAATAGTACTTATGCATATATCTTTCGATTTTTATAGAATTATTTTTTCTGATTGCATTAACTTTCTCGATTTCATATAATATTTACTAACATGTTGATTCATTTTTCGGTGGCATTCCAGGATAGCTTCCCAAATTTTCTCAAGTTGACTTGAGTGTCACATCAATGTGTGGTTCCACTTATGTCCCGCTTGCGTTTACGCAGGTGATTTTATCAAGTACTTTTCTTGGTTATTCACATTTTGTCTTCAATCTAGGACCACCAGCCCGTTACTGACGATGCCCAACAGGCTGAAACAGCTGTCTACCGGTGGCTGTTGAATTGAAATCAATATGGGGATGATATGATGAACTGTTTTTTGGGTTTTGATCCGTGTTCTATATTTTTATCCTCACTTGGATTGATCTCACGACGTTTTGGTAGAGAGCCATTTGTCTTTTAC
This sequence comes from Leptinotarsa undecemlineata, assembly GCA_015342065.1. NCBI lineage: Eukaryota > Metazoa > Arthropoda > Insecta > Coleoptera > Chrysomelidae > Leptinotarsa > Leptinotarsa undecemlineata. Next base: position 28,850 of record WOGP01000135.1, read on the forward strand.
TGATAATTTTTGTTGAGGTTTCAAAAGTCGACCGACTTTACTCGATCCGCTCCCTACTATCTAGGTAAAGTGATGTTTGTTACGTGTTCGGAAGTAGACTGTCCGTCTTACACAATCTGTTTCCTACTATTTGGATATAGTTGTTGACTTTTCCCTGGGTTCTTCTTCTTCTACCTCGACCTGTCCTTTTCGTAAAAATTTCAAATTTTAATTCAAAGTTTCTCACGGACAGGATATGATAAACTGTTTTTTGGGTTTCAATCTGTGAACACGGATGCATGCACTGTTCGCCGACTGTTTAAAAAATTTCGTTCCGGAGACTTCAGCTTCGAAGATGAGCTCCGAAATGGTCGAATTACAGTAATCCAGGACGACGTTTCTTGGATTCTAGTGAAGACTAACCCAACAAAAACGGTGCGTGATATGACAGAAGAACTTTTTGTCAGCTCCAATGTAGTTTTCAATGTTTTGAAACGTATTTGGAAGATCAGTAAGCTCAAAAAGTGGTTGCCCTACGATTTGAACAATAGACAGAATTTGCCACTTTGCGATGTCTGTTTTATTTGCTTTTGCGCAACAAAACGATCTTTTTTGGATAGAATCGTCACGTTTGTTGAAAAGTGGATCATTTTCGACAACAGGAGACGTTCACGACAGTGGACACCTATTAGCTACCCCGTCACTTTCCACAGGCTGAAACTCCCAAAAAAGACAGCAGTACGAGTCATCAGGAAAGGTCCTATCCTGCTCTACGACCACGCCCATACGCATGTTTCAAAAATCACCGGCCGAAAGTTGAACGAATGGAACAAGTGCTGCCTCATCCACCTCATTCCTCAGACCTCTCGCTCACCGACTTTGATAACCTTCTAACTGGTAGAACCTTCGCCATTCAGGATCAGGCAGGACAGCCTTCGTCGAATCCCAAGCACAAAATTTTTATGCTGACAAAATTGATCGGCTCGTGTCACGTTGGTAAAAGGACACTGATCAACTGAATTGAGTAAGTATTCTTTGAGATATTACAATTCGAAGAAGAGTCATAAAAATGGAGAGAACACTTTTGAATCCACTGAATAGCAGATTCGAACGCAGAACTTCGAATATTCAAATTTTCTATCCCACTTTCACAATGAAAGGGTACTTTCACACAATTTAGCATTTTCTATTACTCCTGAACACGTTTCTTGAATTATTTCGATTCCCAAACTCTGATTATCCATGTTACCTGGATCCAATATGTTGATGATAACCTTGACTGAGTGGAAATAAATATTTCTGCTGTTCGATGACAAAAAGTTATTCGAATGAGTTTTCCGATCGAAAAACATTGTACATCTGTAATAAAACTACGCTTTCTTGTCACCGAGATCCCCGGAGTTTTGTGAAAAAATATATTCTGGACTGAAATATATCTTTTGCTCTTAGTGTGATGCTTTTTAAAACGCCTTTTGGATATATTCAATTCATTATATATAGCTGTGATAGCTGATTCCGAATTAGTGTCCAAAAGGAATTTGAAGTTTACAAATGAACACTTTAATGAAATGAGAATAAAAACTTCTTTGTCTAATTACCACTAGTTAATTTCATTTATACGACAGGTTTCGAGTTTAACTCCATAATCAAGTATAAAACTTGACAATTTGATTTCATACTTGATAATGAGATTAAACTCGAAACCGCTCGTATAAATAAAATTGACTAGAGGTAAATGGACATGAAAAAATCATGAAAATCCATTTCATTCAATTCTTATACTATGAGTTTCTTATTAATCAACTCCTTTTCTAATATCTGAGCGTATTATTTTAGAAAAAACTTTCAGTTTGTTTCTGAAAGTTACTTTTTTGCATGATCTACACATCCATGTATAGAGTTACTTATTTTCAAATTAATTACTTCCTTTCTTTCTTTGAAAGATTTCCTTGTCCCCTTTTTTGTCTCAAGATGGAGTAGTAGAAAGCCAAAAACTTTCTTTCCCAAAAATTAATCACTCCTAAAAATATAACCCTTTCAATTCAGAAAAAACTGCTTTTACAGAGATAGATACTTCATGAAGTTACTCCATACGGAATCAAAATCCGTTCTCACTATTCATTAATTGAGGAAAGTATTCCCATGAAGGGCAAAGGGCACGAACATCAGCAGAGAGCATAATATCCAAGAGAAAGCAAGGCAGTTAGTTCAGCTCTATAAACTTCACGACAAGCAACTGGTTGTTTAATTTTCCATCACCGCTCTGCTCAGTTGATACTGTTTAATGATATCTAGAAGTTCTGAAATTGTACAGTAGACTTGACCATCACATTTCACCGTAATGCCTAGTTTATGTTTTCAATATTTCCAAATAGTATTTCAG
>WOGP01000136.1:0-31189 GCA_015342065.1 Leptinotarsa undecemlineata
AATTTTCTGAATGGGAGTAGATGTGGCTCTTGATTCGTGGGTTTCATTGGTTATCTTTTTCCCAATTTCATTAATGAAAGATAAGGCTTCAGAACCAAAAACACCAAACGTTTCAACAGCTATTGGGCGAAAGATATAATTACTTCCCAAATTCTGATATTTTCGTAGTTTGAAACTCTCTCCTGAAGAGGCAGGGGCACCGGCTTTCGCAGAAGTAACAGGCAGATGGCAAGTTGCTAATGTATCCACACAAGTAAAGTCCCAAACAACGGATTTACCATTTTTCCATGGAACAAGTATCATACCATCCGGCCGTTTTCCGTCATCTCGACTTGTGCCTATGGGTTCTAAAATCGCAGGAATTTTAGCTGAAGTTAAAGCCCTTGAAGGATAATTTTTATAATAAAACCCTTTTTCGTAACCAGTCTTGTTATTTATTATCAGGACGTTGTACAATTCTACAAAAAATTTTAGTGATCGGGGAATGACAAGCGTCCATGATGGCAAATATTTCGACATCTTTTGCTTCCGATTGAAGCGAGGGAACGACCTCAATACCATTTCTTCCACGAAAGATAAACAAAGACAAAACAGTATACGTATAATCAGTGGGAGGTCTTGACTGCACTCGGTACATAAATTGACGCATCGTGTGTAAAAATCCATTGACCGTACAACGAATTTCTTCAGAATAAATCCGGAACGAGTCCGTCCCATTGTTTTCTCCGATTGTCGCTTGGTCAGAACTCGATTCATCGAACACTATTTATAAATCGTCGTGTTTGTCTTTTTGCTGAGAATTATTCTCAGAACGCATAGCTGGGTCTGTTCAAGGGTGGAAAACTTTAGGACTGATTGATACGAGTTACAGTCTCGGAGAAACGTAACGTCGATATTTGTCATCCGAAAACGAAAATCAACTTGTTCTTGTGTTCCAATAAAACAAAAATTCTGTGATACAGAAAATTTACAAGAGTTATACAGGGTGATTGCTATAGATTTTTCGATACTAAAGACAATCCCGTAGTCCGTAGTTGAAACTGCATATACATAATTATAGCGCATTAGAATGCAAAGAACATGTTTTCCTGTTATTTCTAGAACCATTAATATTAACAGAACCAGTTTGGAGTTCGAAATTTGTTGTATTGTTAATGGATATGATGATACGCATATAAAAGTTTGCATAAGGCTACCTGTTGCGAAATTGATTTCATCCCATTTATTAAAGTACTAGTATCGCTGCTGTTCCAATGTTTTGACAGAATCAGAATCAACGAACTTAGGCGTGCTCAGCGTTATAGAACAGTGCTTTAAAAAAATTCTGCAGCGCCATCTAGTGGCGAGTTATAGAAAAATTGATAGCCTAAAAACCTTCTCTATGAAAAATTACTTATACACGTGAAGTTTCATCACGATCGGTTGAGCGATGTAGAAGTTTATCACTTACAAACCATTCAACAAACATCCATTTTTATATACAGGGCTATTCAAATTCGTTTCTGTACATGGGGATCTCGTAAACGATAAGAGATAGAGTGTAAAAATCCCAAAGTATTTTTTGCCTATATCTTCTTTATTCGCAGACATATTGAAAATCAGTCCACTTTTTGCTATTGGCACTTGATGTGGGCTCTCAGAATATATCCATGAATCTTTTATACAGGGTTGTCATCTGACATGGGCAACCCCATCTTTGAATTTTTAAATACGGACCTGTATTTTTTGTTGTAGTTTTTAGATTGTAGACGTTCACTTCATACTGCGAAATGGAATTCAATTTTATATTTCGGGTTGTTTCGGAAATATTCGATTATAATTGTGAGAATTATTCCCTTTTAAATTACCGCCCTGGAAATTGATTGACCTTTTATGATTATTTGGAACATATCTACATAAAAAATATATTATATGTGTTTTAATAAGCAGAAAAAGAAATGATAGCAATAATAACATCCGAAACGAACACTATAATTGTAATGAAAATTGAAATGAAGTGAGTTACATACACAAAAAAATTAATGACGCAATAAATGTTGGAATTGGAGTCCTTCCATTTCGAGACATTTTGAACTCGGTTTTTCAAATTATTTATTGCCCCTTAAGACACTTATTTGCCGGATTGTTGCGAAATCGATCAAAATCCTCAATCTCAAGTCTTTCAAATTTTCTATCTCTCTGCCAGCGTAAGTCCTATTTTTCAATGTCCCCCAAAGAAAATAGTCCAAAATAGTAAGATCTGGTGATCTTGCAGGTCATAATATTAGCCCAGTATTTATCTTGAAAAGGAAGGACTCCAATTCGAACATTTATTGCGCCATTAATTTTTTTGTGTATATAATTTACTTCATTTCAATTTTCATTACAATTATAATGTTCGTTTTGGATGTTATTATTGCTATCCTTTCTTTTTTTGTTCATCAAAACACATATAATATATTTTTGTTATAGATATGTTTCAGATAATCATAAAAGGTGTTCTTATTCGAAGTTCATTGTAGAAAACGCTCAGAGCAATGAAGAAATATGAATAGGTCGAAAAACTCTACGGTACATAGGGAGACGTGAAAGTTGCTATTGTGTTTTCATTGAACTGTGTCAACCAATTTCCAGGGCCGTAATTTAAAAAGCAATAATTCACACAATTATAATAAAATATTAACGAAACGTCCCGAAATATAAAATTTAATTTAATTTCTCAGTATGAAGTGAACGCCAACGATACAAAAACTGCAACAAAAAATACAGGTCCGTATTTAAAAATTCAAAGATGGGGATGGCCCAAGTCAGATGACACCCTGTATGAAAGATTCATGAATAAATTCTGAGAGCCCACATTAAGTATCACTAGCAAAATGTGAACAGATTTTCAATATATCTGCGAGTAAAGAAGATATAGGCAAAAACTAATTTGGGATATTTCGGTTTTTTCTGTATATCTCCAGAACCAAAAGAGCTATATTGGATTTCTTCACATCATTGAATAGGTCTCTATATTACACAATTTTGCCACAATTTTACTGACACTCCATCTGTTATCGTTTACGAGATCCCCATGCACACAAATGAATTTGAATAGCCCTGTATATGCCACGATCTGTGGACACAACACTCCAAAAAAAGGGCAAACTGCGGACACGTGTTTCTGACTCTTGGCCTCATCAGCGCGATGCAGTCAAGTGTAAAGATGAACAACACTTGCCAAAAGCAGAAAACAACACATACAAACAACAACTGGAGCCAACCGCACATTTTTGGTTCCAGTTAGAACACCTAGAATGCCCAGGCTACATCTAGCATGACCACGTTGACAGCTATAGCTGTGTGAAATCCAAGGATATAAGGAGTGTGTATGATATAAGTCAAAATAAAACGATTTGTGGACACAACACTCCAAAAAGCCAGAAACAAATATCCGCGGTTTGCCCCCTTTTTGAAGTGTTGTGTCCACGAAATCTTTCATTTTTGGTTTATATCATAGACACTCTATAATATTTATATCTGTATTCATATCCTAGATACGGATTTGCCTTAGATATTGAATCTTGCCATTTCATTGCTTGTAAGTTTATGAAACCATAAATAAAAGCCATCATTATCATTATTTATATAACAAAATCTGGGCTTGTGAGCTGTGGTCGAATGGATCATTAGGTACGAATTGTTTCGTCTGCTATTGCGGCAGACATCATCAGTGTTAGGTAAGCTGAGGGGGGGCAAATGATAAGTCACTCGTTGCTGAGACTTCAAAATACAAACTTCGTTTTAGCAGTCAAGGTACATCTCACTGATGATGTCTACTATGGTAGCAGGCGGAACGTTTGGGTTTCCAAGTTCCATGACCCACCAACTCGGATATTGTTGGAAGCCTATGTACTTTTTCCTAATGAATACTTTTTTGCAGAATGGCCTCAACGCTCTCCATTTAGCCTCCAAAGACGGCCACGTAGAAATCGTAGAAGAGCTCCTCAAGAGAGGTGCCGTAGTTGACGCTGCTACGAAGAAGGGCAATACCGCTCTTCATATCGCTTCGCTTGCTGGACAAGAGGAGGTTGTCAAACTCCTAGTCCAACATGGTGCTTCAGTTAATGTTCAAAGTCAAAATGGGTTCACGCCGCTATATATGGCAGCTCAAGAAAATCACGACAATGTCGTCAAGTACCTGCTCTCCAATGGGGCCAATCAGAGTTTATCAACGGAGGTAAGAAGTTCACATAGTAATATATATTTTACTGATTGATTTTTTGGACAATATTTATGTTTTGCATTTCCATTTGATTTAAGAAAATCCATTAAACCGTTTAAAATCATTTTCACTCACAAGATTCAATTTTCAATTATCGGAATTCATCGACTCTATGTTGGTGATAGACACTACCTTGCACCGATAAGTGCAACAGTAAACAGTTCGAAACCGGTATGCAAGTCTGTCCCAATAATTGAAAATCTATTCTGACAGTTGTATCGCCAACATCATATGCAGGAATAACCTCAGTGAAGAATCCCTCACTGACACCTATCGGATACAATCCAACGTCTTTCGTGGTATTAGCCAGGAAAGTAGTTGTTTTCTCACAGGTGTCAGTCCATTAACCTACAGTGGTCTCAAACGCACTGATTTACTTGATCACTTTTTCAGGATGGATTCACTCCATTGGCAGTTGCTATGCAACAAGGACACGATAAAGTAGTTACAGTATTACTAGAAAATGACACGAGGGGTAAAATAAGACTTCCAGCTCTCCATATCGCAGCAAAAAAAGATGACGTCAAGGCAGCCAAACTCCTTCTTGAGGTAATTGCAACTTGGATAAAAAATAGTTTGTAAATGTATTGCGCTAGAGACGGTATTGAAGGTATTTATTCAATTCACTTCTATACTTGGGGATCTCGTAAATGATAAGAGCTTGAGTGTCGGTTAAACAGTGGCAAAGTTGTGTATTTTAGAGACCTATTCAATGATGTAAAGAAATCGAATATAACTCTTTAATATAATATAACTTCTTTATTCGCAGACATATAGAAAATTTCTCCACATTTTGCTATTGGAACTTGATGTGGTCTCTCAGAATATATCCATGCATTTTTTTACACGGTGTAATCTGACTTGGGCCACCCCCATCTTTGAATTTTTAAATACAGATCTGTGTTTGTTAAATTAAATTTTGGTTGAGAAATTAATTATTTGAAAAATATATCACATGTTTTGGTAGCACAGGAGCTTTGTCAAATGATTGGTATATTACATCGTATGCTAAATTTCGATAGCAGGTTCAGATTTCAATATATTCATATCGCCAGGTTTGTTTGATAATATATAATAATAATAATTTTATTGCACAAAGAAAACCGTTACAACATAGAAGTATCATAAGCTAACCTAAATAATGTACAATAAAGTGGGGAAACCTGTAAGAAATCTAATTTTCGTATAGCTTGAAAAGATGCAGGGTGTTAAGTATAAATAATAGATATGAACTTAAGCATTATTCCAAATCTCTAGAAGTGATGCATAAAAATAAATTTGTTTGGGTTGCAAGTATCTCACAGAGATAGATGTGTTCAATACCTAATCATTTCTTACCCTCGGTATGAATAAAAAATGTTTATTTGTAACTGTCGTTACTGCAGTTTGATCTACTTGGCATGCAATCACAAGTTTCCGAATCTAAACGATACGGAAATTCTGCACTATGCAATGAAGGGTTGCAAAATTATTTAAAATCCTTGGAAATTCACAATCATAAACATTGCGGGTGTAACCTGTTGAATGATTAAATCGATTTAATTCACTCATCGGTTTTTAAATTGGCACATTCGCATTGTGAACTGTGAATACAGGTACTCAATCAAGTCAGGTACCTCTCTATTTCTATTAGTAGCTACAGGAGTGGTATATAATGGCGAATGTAATGAATCATTGTTAGTTTATTGTATAAGTTTGAAAATGTGCGTATAGGACGAAACTGCAGTAACGTTAGTTACAAAGGAAAGTGGTGAAAAACATAGAAAGTTTCATTTCGCTCTTCATAATGATTTCCTACCATGTAGTAACGGTTACATCAATCAATTTACTTTCAATAACATCTAAAAGAAGTTGATATACGAGATTGGTACCTCGGGTGTGAAATAAATCCATTTAGTTTTACTTTCAGTCATCTCCTCATGATGCTATCTTGGTAGCGAAACGCACATCGGTGACAGTATTTTTGTTCTGGTGTTGGAAAAGCATTTTCAATGGATCAATTCCAAAGAATATGGAATTATCTGTTCAACATTACTACACAAGTGTTCACTTCAATTCGATGCAGGCAGGAACCATTTTCTCCAAATTAACACATTAAATTAAAGATAATGATGTAGTAGATCATAGCCACATAGTTCTACCAGCTAACGATTTTTATGAAGAGTATATCTGTTTTCTTACATTAGTATAAATGAACAATTTGTTACTCACTTTACAAATAAAAAAAAAATATTAGAAACTAAACAGTCGGAAATTATTTTTCATCACAATGAAATATATACAATTATTAAAAAAAGTTGACATAGTCTGTCGATGAACACAGCTTTTACTCATCACTAATCATTTGTTAGTACACAATTCAGCTATTACCGTCTTTACGAGTACCAATTATTTATTCATCTCTTCCATGAGTTTATTCAGTGAACATCGTTCATTATACCGATATGAATGATCCCACCAGTTTCAAAGCCCATTGCATATTCATGATTATTCAGGACTGTTTTGAAAAACATTGAAAGCGCCTGATGATTTGAATAAACTATACAAACTTGGCGCCTTCGCTAAAAAATACAACAAGGAAAATTTGCATTCACTCATGTATTTTCATCAATTTTATTCTTTTCCAGGCGAATGAAAATTGTTCAAAACTATTTAAAGCAGAAATTACTTTGTTAATAATTTTTTGAATCAATCGAAAAGTTGAGTTCAATCAGAAGTCACAACTAAATATATATAATAAATAATGAATAATCAAGTCAGTTCTATCAATGAATCATTTAATGATAAAAAGAAAACCCGTATTGTTTGTTTTTCTCGTATTTCAAGTTCATATAGCTATTCATGATACGAGTTCTAAAAGAAAGCTTTTATTTTGAGTAAAAAAGTTGGCGAAACGTGCGTAGCGAGTCGAGTGATTTCACGAACACAATAAAATTAACTTTTAACACAAATATTATGAAGTTTTTTGTACAACTGTCCTGTGTTTATGATAAAATAGATAAATTCAATATTCTTATCAAAATACATTTTTATATCTCTTGTCAGTTAACTATTTCCATGTTATCGCATGTCCTGGGGTGTGGCCATGTCAGGTGATGCGAAATACCTGGTTAACAACAAACAGTGTTGTTTACAGCCCACGCGTTTCATTTAAAGTCACATTTGGAGTTCTTGCTGTTGTTCAGTGTCTTGCATAATGAAGAACAATAGTGAGGATTTGTATGTTCCTGTCGATATTGAAGAGTCTGCAAAAAGAGCTTCAATTAAATTGTTACCAATTGTTATCACATATTCTAAATTTCTTGGCTAGTATAGATTTGAAAACGTTGAAGGAAATTTCAGCAAAACCATTTTCTTAGCCTATCTAGAAGAGAAATCAAAAATATGGAACTCGTCAACTTTGTGAAGCAAGTTTTCAATGATAAGTCGAGTGGGCTGATTGATATGGTTTTGATACAAACAAATATTTCAAGGTAATAACATTCTTAAAGCAGAAAAATTAAAGTTATATGCCCCAAAAAATTTTAAAAAATATTTGATGACAAAAGTTGCTACTATTTAAGGAGCCTGCCGGCGTGAAGAGCTCTGCCATTTAATAATGAAAGACATTCAATTAAAGGATAAATTATTGACTGTTCAAATTCCAAATGCAAAAACGACAACCGGTCGTTCTTTTTGCATTGATGGAAAAAACATTGGCTATTTCAATAAATACGTTGCATTACGCCCTTCTGTTATCAATTATCAACGTTTTATTTTCTGAAATACTCAAATTATTAATGCGATGCCAACTCTATTGTTTTATTCAAACTTTCTTGAAAATTTAATAATTATGTTTTGTTTACTGCTATTTGGTCGACAAAAGTCGTGTTGAAGATATTTTCAACACTAGTGTTAAAAATATTTTCAACGCGCTACTTTGTAAACATCATCCTTTGATAGTCTTGACAACCATTAAAAAGAATCACTTTCAATGACAGTTGTACAAAAACAATTTTATTGATTCAAATTAATTTCAGAATGAACATAACCCCGACGTCACTTCGAAATCCGGGTTTACTCCTCTTCACATAGCTTCCCATTACGGCAATCAACAGATAGCAAATCTTCTGATACAAAAGGGAGCCGACGTGAATTATTCAGCCAAACACAACATCACACCTCTACACGTAGCATCCAAATGGGGCAAGGCCAACATGGTGGCCCTTCTCCTGGAACACGGAGCCACAATAGAAGCAAAAACGAGAGATGGCTTGACTCCGCTTCACTGCGCTGCGAGAAGTGGACACGAACAGGTTGTGGATATGCTTCTGGAAAAAGGAGCTCCGATCAGTTCCAAAACAAAAGTAAGTTATAACGAATTCAAAAGAAAACTTCAAAGATATTTCGTCTTCGAGGGATGACTATTTATAGATCACTCGAGCGCTCTCCCTCTCGCCGCTTCACCGGTTTGATTTTTTTTATTAGTTTTTAAATTGTTTGCCTATCTCTACTCTTTTTTATTTATCTGCAGACATTTGATATCTGCATCTTGATTACTTCATTTGTTTTATTGTATTTTCATTTCATGATTTCATTTCTCATTTCGAAATGGGACGTGATATGTTCAGCAATATTATAAATTACAAATGAGTATTACCAAAATGAAACAAAAAACGCCAATGTGAGAATTGAAACTCAGTCTATAAATGACCTCATTGATGTGTCACTCTATCATATCAAGTACAATCATATTATTATTATTTCTCACCGTAGTGTGCGCTGGTCAGACCCTATCCCCCGAAGCCCCGATACATTCGAGAGGCACGCCAGCATTATCAACCAATGACCACTGAGCAAGAGCACCACAGAGCAAGCAGAGTGAGCCAAGAATGACAGCCTTCTGCATCTGTGAGGCTAAGATTGCTGCCTTAGCGCGCCAAGCCAGTATGATTTTAAGATTCGACAGTAGAGAGTACAAAATTCCACAATGGACTCCAATAATCAAAACAACCATCTTGACAGAGTGGTCTGGATAGAGTCTGCGGAGTTCGAAGAGAAAATCTCGATCTTTCATTCGTTTTTGCTTCTTTTTTCAGATCATATTCGTCTCGCCAGGAGCTAAAAACTCCATGACAAATATTGTCTTGCTCTGGTAGTTGAGAAGGACTACATCAGACTTATTAGCTTGTGTGAGCCTGAGGGTAGAGAACGAGTAGTTTCAATAAATTCGGCACTTCTCTTTCCCCACAACGTATTCAATGTCCCCTGGAGCGTAGGGCAACATCAGTAATTCGTCAATACCGTAAGAGTGCTGTAGATGGTAATATAGCACGCTTGGGTCCGCGTTGAGTCGATGGATATGGATCGAAACCGCATTTGCTGGACATGTTGATAGCAAGTGTATTAGGGTCTCGGGCACCTCGCAGCTGGCGAGGCAGGTAATGAAGGCACCATTCTGGCAAGCCTTGATGAACCCATCAGTTTTCGACTTCAGCCCACTCGAACTAAGGAAAGCGAAAGTCAATGGTAATGAAGAAGACCCCATGCATTGGCTTATCCTTGTGTTTCTGCAGAAGTGAGGTGATCTCTGCGGCTTTTATATGAGCTTTCTGCTGAATAGGTTCCAACTCGGTGACAGAGTTGTGGTCACCTCTTTCAGTGTCGAAAACTGAACCGAGTTCACCAGCTGCTCGGGCAGCTGCCCTGAAGAGAAATGCTTCAAGATCACGGACCATACAGAGAAGGGTATCTGGACTTCTGACGACTTTACAGGCTATGTCCAGTAGCACTCTGTCATGTAGACACTCCAAACTCAAACGTCCACGGCCTCTCTGTTGTCGGGGGAAGTACAACCGTGGAACGGACGATTTGGGATGCAAACTCCTATGAAGATATATAATTTTTTCGGTTCTTTACGTCGAGTTGATACAGCTCCTCTCGAGTTCACTTCATCACTCCAAACGAGTAGAGTAAGATTGGAATTATGGTTATTACATATTGTGGTCGTTAACTACAACTCAATAAATTGAAATTGAGTAATGCCTGGGTGAGAATATGAACTTTTCAAAATTTGAGCCCAAATGTGTTTTCTGTCATAACACTTCAATCATAGAATCTTAACCAGTCATTGATATCATGATTTTAAATATCCATTCCCATTAATAACTACAATAAGAAAAAAGTCCTCTCAGAACAATCACTCTCATAAACAACTTCTTTTATATGAACATTGAATTATGAAAAAATCACTTTTGCCCATTCAGTTTGTACTACATACGTTCGTTATGGAACTAAATCTGATGTCCTACTTAGCACTGTTATGCATGAGAGTATACGAAAGGAATATAATTTCACTTACATGAATCACTGTTATCCTCAATAGCGGACATCGATGTTTCGGTTAGCCATAACCTATCTATTCGTTTACATAAGTGGTATATTCTGAAATTTTCTTGATTCAATTCAGGTAGTTGATTTGATTTCGGAAAAATGTCAAATAAGTCAAGCCAGTTCAACCAATATCCTTTCTGTGAGAAAATTCTTCTACTTTTCCCCACAAAATGAACTTTCCTTTGCATTATCTTATTTAGATTCAAGGTCTCACTGATGCATTGTCGTCTTATATTTTGTAGGTTTATATTATTCCTGTTGCCTCTTGTATATGTCTCTTTATTATTTTCTGTGGTAGTTTGGTTTGTGTATCAAGATATTCGCCTCAGCCTGAGTTTGTATCATCATCAACGTTTGGCTGAGCAGTCATTAGGTTCAATATTCATTTCTTCATTGCCCCTTTTTTTGTTATCCTTCATCGCAGCGGGTTGCTTGGGCCTCACAGGGATCTTTTCGTGTATTTGGATTTTTTCCTCACCAGAGACACGTGTTAGGTTTTCCCTATTGAAGGTGTCGTTAAACTCGGCATGGATTTGATTTTTGCAGTTGGCCCCGTTCTGTCACTCAGAAATTTCAATAAATTTTTTTTCAATAATGACCATGTTAGGTTTTTCACTTTTTAAATTTTCATTGGTACGTTTGTTTCCTGCTCAACGCGTAGACTTGAAATTGTATTGAAGAAGGTACATCAAGAATACATTGTTAGGGTTGCCGATTCAATCTGTGCTTATCGTCACGTTTTTGAAATTGTAGTAATCTCTTTTGACCCACTTGATCATTCGATTTGTTGGTCATGCACATTGATGTCTCTAATATATTTTTACCTGATAGATTCGTCTTTGGTTTTTATCAATCGAAAATGTCGAAAAGTCCGGATACAATATATCTGTCTTCCTTGTCGTTGTAACGTTTAGATGCTCATACTATAATTTTCTGAATGATTTGAATGAATTCTAATGAAGTCAGCCTTCATACAGGACGCCATTCAAGCACTTTTGTGTGTATGGTTGATTGTCAGCTCCTAATTTATGTGAAACTTTGAATCTTACTTTTTATTTGTCCTGTAACATATGTGTCTGTTCTGCATTTTCTGAATACTTTATATTCACGAAGTCTTCATCGAAATTAAGTCACTTCTCATTCCGAAGAAATTTAAATCTACCATTAAATTTTCTTTTGACGTCATTTCATTGCACGAGTTGACATCGTTTTGACATTGCCAGTTTCTTTCCTGCTCAATGGATCTTTTTTTCGATTCGATTGGTCAAACCAAGCACGATTTTTCTCAAGGAGAAGGCTTCAATTCGATATCTTTCCTGTGAAGAGAGATGTACTATGGTGGTTGTGAAGGGACAAATTTTTTGTATTTAAATTCTTCTCCCTGTTCAAGTTCATATTACAATTCAGTAATTTTAATTACTACTCAAACCACGAGGAGCCCGGATGTTGATAGATGAACCGTTCCTACCCTCTTTAGAGGCAATTTTTTGAGAATGCTGTAGACATTTGATAATCCTCTAGATAGTTGTAATAGGTTTGCTTCCAACCTGGCATACCTGTTCGTTGACTTTCGTTGGTGAAAAAAACGCTCTTGGTGGTGTGTAACTGGATAGTATACTCCGCACAAGAATGGCAATTGAATATTCTTGTTATTGTTGGAAGCTTACCGTAATATTTTTTCCAGAATGGTTTGGCTCCTCTTCATATGGCTGCCCAAGGTGATCACGTTGATGCCGCTCGGATTCTACTCTACCACCGAGCACCTGTTGACGAAGTTACAGTCGACTATCTCACAGCGTTGCATGTAGCTGCACATTGTGGCCACGTACGTGTCGCTAAATTGCTTCTGGACAGACAGGCCGACGCAAACGCGAGGGCCCTGAATGGATTCACCCCGTTGCACATAGCTTGTAAAAAGAATCGGATAAAAGTGGTGGAGTTACTTCTCAAGCACGGTGCAAGTGAGTATGGAAAATAACCTTATTAGAAATATGTTTACATATTCTGATAGCCAAGGATTCTGTAACAACAGTATTTTTATTTCCTATCACACTGTAACAAAGTTCCTCTTCCCATCTTCCTCTCCGGGTACCAACCGAAGATGAAGAAGTCTCTAAAAACTCACCATTCGATGGGATAACTCGTCATCTGGGTATTGACATTCTCGTGTATTGTTGAAATGATGAAGGTTGAAAAAGGAACATAATTTTCAAGACTGCCAATGGCTACATATGAATTTTCTATAATTTGAAGGTTATACTCAACAGTTACGTCATTTGAATACAAATTTTCAAACTGAGACTATACAAAGAAATTAAGTGAGTTTGGCGAATCATTCAACAGTAAGTTCAACTATGCCTTGTGAAAATACTTAAGAAGAAAGCTAAGAAATCGGGACAATTTGACTCGAATATTTATTTCGGGTAATATTACTGTTGTGAATCATCCCCTAAAAAAAAGAAAACACCGACCGCCGGTGTCTGTCCTGAATCAATCGTGACATGGCCAACGTCACGCCTAGCTTGGCCGGCGTTTTGCGCTTGTTCTAGTTTTTGCATCGTTTTGATGGACTTCTGGCAAATTCTTTTTATCATCTTCGAGGTACTTCGATTGCCATATATAAACGTCACCCTCGTACATATCCAGTAATCGAGTCAAGTTCAGCGGACAGTATGGTACAGATCGATCTAATAGGGCGATAGACATTTGAATACTGGTTGAAGTTCCAACCAAGTGTTTGATTGTATCAACAGTGAAATGAAGTTAGGTTCAATTATTGTACAGTGGAGTCAATTATTGTCAAACCTAAGGGGAAAACGTAACAATAACAATGTCTCAAATACAAGTTGTTATTGTACTATGCGATATGAGTTCTATGGTTCAATAATATGTACGGCGACACCAAACACTATTGAACCACATGCCTCTCAATAAAGTACTTCTAGAAAGCCTGAGGAAGCATTTGTATATTCAAACACATCTGATGGTTTTGTAAAACTGTTCAGTGAAAATCTCACAATAAAGTGTTACTTGAATACGTTTTTTGACATGTTTGATCGTAAAAGCGATATACATGAGCGATCTCGGTGAATATATACTATTTATTGTCTAAGTATTTATTTTGCTAACAAGTCGGAAGTCTCAGACCTTAGCCTAGAAATGACAACGGTTCTTATGTGAAATGTGTCTGAACACTGGTGCATGCTGAGATGCGCTTTAGTTTCAGAAATTTTTGTAGACCAAGTGGGGTAGTTCTGAAGTTGCTGCAAGATGGTACCAATAGTCAATATTTCTATTGATTTTTATCCATCTGTGCACCAACAACTATCTGCTCTCAATATTTTCTTCTCCAGGAGGATCCAGTCTTCTATACTCGGGAACCGTACCTTATAAGGCAGTTCGTAGTTGACAAATAGAGGCATAACGTTAGAGGTCATTTCCATATTGCTATGACTTCCAGTGTCAAACAACAGTTTGCTGCAATTTGCATTAAATTGATTTGTGCAATAGACAATGCAGTCTATTTAGCCTCTCTCTCTCCAGAAAAATGGGGAGAGCAGGTAGATCTAGGATCTCCATGGCCGCTTACGGTGTGGTACTAATGGCACCACTGATAGCCAGACAATCCTCTCTGTGTAAGCCAGAGAGCTTCGCCTAGGCAGTTTTCTGTAAAGCGTTCGGCCACCAAGCAATTGCCCCATAAGTGATCATAGGTGTGATAATCATCACATGAATGCAATGGATTTGTTTGGGACCTAAACCCCCAAATTCCATCATAAATCCTCCGACATGTCCATAGGAACAGTCTGGCTTTGTCTAAAACTGTGTCCAAATGGGTGTTCCAAGTAAGTTTTTTTTCAAGTACAATGCCAAAATGTTTCACCCTCGTTCCAAATGAAATGACCTCACCATTGACGGCACATGGCGCAAATCGTCCAATTTTCTCCTCCTGGTGAAGTCGTTGACATAAGACTCTGTCAAAATTGGAAAGTCATCTTTATTGACAATTCGTTTTGTTGTTCGCTATTTGAAGTACTTCGTGGAACGGGGCAATATGCTTTTGAGTGGGTATTCCAAAAGTGATGATGCATTTATAAGGCTGTACATGTATAAAGTGGAAACAATTTGTAAAATCATGGTATGCAGGTAACCAAACCATACGGACCTACATTTGAATAAGCACTACAATTATCATCTACGACAGAAAAAATTAGTTTTTGAAACTCCGGTTGAGAGAATAAGACGTGTCTGTAAACTGAAAGGGCTACAAATATGTCATCTGAAAAATGCATAAATCAACCGAGCTTCACGTCTTACATAGAAAAATTCCACGGTGACGCTATAGCGAACTGACAAAAGAAGAACTTTTCTGCACTAGAGTTTTGACAGACCAAGTGGAAAGGTTTCCCGAAAATCATGGAATTGGGGCCATTTTCAAGCCCACAAGAACGATAAAGAATAGTGTCTGGTCAGCGAAAGACTCTAGGAATCCATCAAGTACCCAAGGAGTATACCAAATACCAAATATTTGTGGTTTATTTTGCATCAGAAACACAAAAAAGCGTTGAAACACGGTTGCCTAAGGAAAATAAGTTACCGAAATGGCCAAACTGATAAATTTGCAGCTGCAGAACACGTTTTCTCAGAGGGCAGCCATAACATTGCCTTCGATAGCACGCAAATTCTTGATAAAACCAGAGGGTAATATCTGAGGATATTCAGAAGAGGTAAGTGAAATATTCAAATATGAGGATGACTTCAACGTTAAAAAAGAGAGCTTACACAAGACATGGGTACGGCACAAAAATTCTTCCAATCATTTTCAATTACAATTACAACTTACATAATCTGCTATGTCGAGCCTCATTCCAAGCGGTGTGGGTGAATATTTCTGTTCATCCTCAGCTACCGCTTAAGATTGAGGTGGGCATTTCTGTCCAGTCTCGGGATTTGTTCTAGTTGTTTCTGTTTTTGTGTTGTTTCATTCATTTGTGTTCCCAGGAGTAGCAAGGAAAGAGTTGGTCACCTCTGGTAGAGCCCCGCGTTACCAGAGGTTCGTGACCGCATATTACCCTGCGGCCATTCAGCTGTCGGCAAGATCTCTTACACCTTAGCTTGTGTAGGATGGTACACGGAGGCATATTTCGCAAAGGATTTTGGGGGTTTTAGTTCCCCTCACCCTACTAATTTCTGCCACTGACCAGGAGTCCGGCGGCTCTGTCCTTAAGGCCTCATTGGCTCCCCGAACAGGGCCTCCATTCCACTGGTTGTTCTCCTATCCAGCACCTGGGGACGCGCCCGATAGCTAGCTCAACCCACGAGATATTATCCATATATTGGTTGGCAAATTAGAATGAAAACTGTACAGCAGCATAGTCCATTTTATCTTTCGAGAATATAGTAGAAGTCAACTCAAAACTTTGTTAATAGGTTTGTTAGCAGAACAAAATTTATCTACTTCGATGAAAAGGGCAAAGTATTTATTCCGCATATTCATCGATACATAACTGAGAGTATGATTCCGAGACATCAAATACTCCCCCACTTGACATGATATTCTATCCATCCCATATCAGTATCAATTTTTCAATAATACGAAAAAAAATTGTATAGTATGCGCATAAATGTATTAGAGCTCTTCCTCACCAATTAAATTTCTTGAAGGTATCGGTGCAACAACAGAAAGTGGTCTAACTCCTCTCCATGTAGCTAGTTTCATGGGTTGCATGAACATTGTAATATATCTATTACAACACGATGCCAACCCAGACGTTCCGACCGTTAGAGGAGAAACTCCATTACATTTAGCCGCCAGAGCTAATCAAGTGAGGATGATTCTGCTGAGTTCAATATATTTGTTATTAAATTCTTTTCTTTCAGACCGATATCATACGTATCTTACTTAGAAATGGTGCTCAAGTTGACGCAAGGGCTAGAGAACAACAAACTCCTCTCCATATAGCCTCACGACTAGGAAATGTAGACATAGTCATGCTACTTCTCCAGCATGGTGCCAAAGTTGACAATGCTACCAAAGACATGTACACCGCTCTCCACATAGCATCTAAGGAAGGCCAGGATGAGGTGAAAGAAAATTATTTTTGTTGTATATATCTTACGCTTTCAATTCAATTTCGTTTTTCCAGGTAGCGGCTGTGCTGCTCGATAATGGAGCCTCCTTGGATGCCACAACGAAAAAGGGTTTCACCCCTCTTCATTTGGCAGCCAAATACGGCCACCTCAAAGTGGCTAAATTGCTTCTACAGAAAGAAGCTCTTGTGGATGCTCAGGGCAAAAATGGAGTTACTCCATTACACGTTGCTTCCCACTATGACCATCAGAGTGTAGCTCTACTTCTTTTAGATAAAGGTATAAACATTTTCACTATTTCAGCATTGTCTGCTCCTTGATATTATATTATTTGGTTGTTTCAAAAGTTTGGTCCATTCAAATATAATGTGTTTTTGTTGCTTCAATATTCATTTCACTGTTTTGTGGTATTTACTGATCGGTAGAGAATTTTGATGCTGATAATTTTTTCCAAATTTTTTCCGAACTGTATGACGGTGATTACAAAATTTTGTTCCGGAGATTTCAGCCTCTAAAATAAGCCCCGAAATGGTCGGTATTCAGTAATCTAGGACTCGTATTTAACGATAAGGACCCTGGTAGAGACCAATCCATCACAAACTTGGGATGGCAGTACAATGGGCGTCACCTCCCATGCGATTTTGGATGATCTAAAACATATTGAAAATTACAAATAGTTCGAAAAATGGATACCTCACGGTTTGAATCTGAGCTTTTTTGCTTTTGCACAATCAAAACGATCCTTTTCTGGATCGTGTCATCACGGCTGATTTAAAGTGGATCCTCTACGAAAGGAACTTCTCAAAGGCGAAAGGTTTAATTTTGCTTCTTGACAACGCCCGTCCGTACGTGCTTACTTCGATTAAATTAAATGAGTATCCACTGAGATAGTAAAGTTCAAAGTAGACTCATGAAAACGGACATATATCCTGAAACAACATGGAATTGAGAACCTTCAGGGAAAAATATTTCCCGTGTAGAAGATAAATGAATGTATCGAAAATATTACACTACTGTTGTCATTCTGTTAACTTTTGTATGTTTGCTGATAGTTGGTATGAGTATTTTGCTGAATGAGATGAATTCTCATTTTTCTGCTCTCTTCTTTTTTTTTCATGAGATCATTCTGTTGTCGATTTCGGTAATTTATTAGAAACTATTATCCACTTTTATCGGGGTGAGTTTCCAGGAAGGAAATCGATAATTGATACTGAAACAGGTGTTAAAGAAGGTTTTAGGTTGAATAGCTTTCTGGAAAATGGGAAATAACCCCACTTTCTCCAGTATAAGATTCACAATTACAACATTGAGTCCTCGAATAAAACAATATGGAGGCGGTATAAGCAAGTTAAGTCATGGAGCTAATAATACTTCTCCCAAGTATTTCTTATGTTAATTTGATCATTCAATGAACACGAAAATTCTTTTCTCAAAATACCACAAAAATAATTGAAGAGTGAAAAAATAAGCTCACTAGATCAATAATAATTGCTTCCATTTTATTAGGTGCTTCCCCACATGCTACGGCGAAAAATGGACATACTCCACTCCATATAGCTGCCAGAAAAAACCAGATGGATATCGCCAACACCTTACTGGAGTATGGTGCCCATCCTAATGCAGAAAGCAAGGCTGGGTTCACACCTTTACACCTAAGCTCTCAGGAAGGTCATGGTGAAATGTCTGCTTTGCTGGTGGAAAATAAAGCTGATCCGAATCATGAGGCGAAGGTGAGAATTTCAAGGCATCACGTCTGTTTATCCCCCGATATGACAGTATAAATAAAACACTCAAAAAATGTTTGCTTCTTGGAACCGTTATCATATATAAATACATAGAGTAAAATGAAATAACGGGGTCTCTCAGTCAAGAGATCAAAATTCAAAACTCTGTTTTACTTTGCCAAGCTTTCGCTTCTAATGGGAAGCTTCTTCAGGGCCTATAATTCACTGAGTTGTGGATTTTTTTTGTTTTTGCCAATGAATAACATCACAAATCATACTAACAGTAAAAATGAGTGGAAGACAATGAGTTGAACATATAACTGACGAAAGAAATTTAAACATGTATGGATTTTTTTAATTTGACAAATGTCATACCTTCACATAAATGTCATTTTTCAATGGGCGTGATGATTTGATAATCTTTGAGTCTAAAGAGAGAGTTGGTTGATACAGTTTTCATTATTATCATTATAATTTTTGGTGTATTTCCAGTAAGTTACTGTATATAATGCTGAGATCATCAATGTCAGTTTTCTTATTCATAGAATTAGAAGACTTATTAATTTCAACCATCTCAAGAAAAAGGCGTTTAGAAATATTTTTTCCGTATGTAAAACTTTAATATTAAGGTGATTTGGTTTACATCCTGTTTCTATAGAATGTTGCGCTAATGCACATGGTTACTTATTGAGCTTGAAATACTTTTTTGTGATGTTTTTCTATCTTTAAGAATTTTAGATGTTGTTCCTATATAATCCAAATTACAATTGTTACAAGGAATGTTATAAATCACATTTGACTTATTGGTAGCATCCGTTTTATGTTTTGATTTGGTATTCAAATTTCAATATTTTTTTGTCATATTTTGATATTTTGTTCATTATGAAAAAGTTTTATGATATTTGAAGATGAATTTTCAAGATTAGGTATTTATGAGATAGTTTCATAGGTAAACTATTACTATTACATTTAATTTCTGTTGATTATATCGGAATTTGTATTACTGCAAGTATCGAAAATTATTTTATTGAGAAGTTTTTTGGGATAGGAATTTTTGATCAACATGTCTCTAAGAAGTTTGAGATTATTTTGCTTGAGGGAAGGGTGTACTAATTTTTCTATTCTTTTTTTTCAGACACAGTATTGAATTGATTTCAACTGACTCCTTATGAAAAGAATAGTAATTAATATATCTTTCTGAATTAGTAGGTTTCACATACCAATCAGTAATCAAGGAATTTTCAGCTTTACGGATAACTCTTGTATCAAGAGAATGAATGGTCTGATTATATTCAATTTCGATAGTGAATTGCAATTATTCATCATATCTATTGACAACAACAAGAATTTCATGAGGATTTTTCATGAGGTATTGCACGAATTGCATCGACAACGTATTTCAAAACTCAGTTTAGCATGTATGTTTTCAAGAAGATCGTACATTACGTATTGAGCTATACTATGAGAAATACTAGCTTCCACTGGTGTACCAAGAATTTGTTTATAGTGTTCACCTTCGAAAGAGAAATAACTTGAATTGAAGATGAAATCGATTATTTCAAATAAACTTTTTTTTGGGTTATTGAAAATTTTTTACTTATATCATTCCATCTTTTGATGATATTTTTCTCCACTAGATGCATAGGTATATTACTAAAAAGTTGAATCACATCAAGGCTGATCAGAATATAACCTGGAGGTAATGATTTTTCATTTATAGAATTGGAAAAATTTAAAGAGGCCTTAATATAGAATTCATTTTCATAATTATAGGTATTAGTGAGAATTTTAGTGACCATTTGGGCAGTTTTGCAATTTGGAGCATCAATGGAGAAAATAATTGGTTCCCAATTTCATATCAGGTTTATGTACTTTAGAAAGTCCATAATATTTCTAAATGCCTTTTTCTTCCAATGGTTGAAATTAATAAGTCATTTCATTGTATGAATAAGAAAACTGGCATTGATAGTCTCAGCAGTATATACAGTAACTTACTGGAACTACACCAAAAATCATAATGATAATAATGAAAATTGTATCAATGTACTCCCTCTTTACAGTCAAAAATTATCAAATCATCATGCCCATTGAAAAATGACATGTGAAGGTATGAAATTTGTGAAATTTAAAAAATCCATACATGTACAACTTCTCTACGTCAGTTATATGTTCAATTCATTGTTTTTCACTAATTTTTACTGTAAGTATGATTTGTTATGTTATTGATTGGCAAAAACAAAAAAAATCCACAACCCAATAAATTATAGGCCCTGAAGAAGCTTTCCATTAGAAGCGAAGTTTGGCAAAGTAAAGCAGAGTTTTGATTTTTTCACTGAGAGCTCGTTATTCCATTTTACTTTACAGTTCTCCAGTCGCTAAGATTCTCAACTTTATATATATAAAGAAGGTGATGTCATAAAGTTACTGAAGAAATTTTTTTTTGTCATAATAATTTTTAGAAGTTGAACATTATTTAAATATTCAGAAAAATATTTTGAATTTCTTCCAAAACTGATTTATTATTACCGTTATTGAAACTGACAATGACAATATTTGGAGCTAAATACAATTTGCTACGTCAATTACTGAAAAATCATTCATCAACAATAATTGTTTTCAACGTTATGTTCTCATGAAAACATTACCTATATATATAACATTATATTTACTTGTTGAAAAACATTTAGTTCATTTTCAACAAAGAACAATTACTTTTTGAAATACGTTGAAGACCTAATTTGTAGTTATTAGGTGCTTAAGAGTTCGTAGAATGATACCCATGTGGTGCTGTTAGTTTAAAATCCTTATGATTTAAAATTAACCCTAACCTTCAAAAGGCATGTGTACAAAGTTTACAGCTGCCGGATTATTAGTTTGTGGGATAGAATATTTTGAGTGAAGCAACTTTTGTTAGTTGGCAAAAAATGGGTGGCAAAAATTTCGTATGTTGATGAATCTTCATTTTTTGGCCTTGGCTTGTCTTGATGAACATTATTCGGACTCACCACCACAATGATCAAATATTGAGAAGTGGTTTGCTAAGTTTGAATGAGGTGAAATAAGTACCAAAGACGATGCATGCAGTGAATAACCCAAAGAGGCTGTTGCAGACGAAAACATTTAAAAAGTCCACCAAATAATTTTGAATAACCTCAATGTGAAGTTGATCAAGATAGCTGGTGCTCTAAAGATTATATTACAGGAACGTGTTAGACATATCGTAGGTGTGCGAAAGCTCTGTTGGAAGTGAAAAAATCAGGATTCATGCATCAATATGTGACAATGCATAAAACATAGCTTCATTATTTCACACCAGAATCAAATAAAGTAGACCGCACGTGGTGAACCGATTTTTTGCTAGAATCTTTTGGCAACACCGTTTTTGATAGATCACGCGTGATCTTGTTCAGTTTGGTCTATAATTTAACCATGAGTCGACTTACGATTGAACAAAGCTTGCAAATTATTGAATTTTATTTCCAATTTATGGGCAGTTTCGTCGGCCTACTGAGGGAGTTATTCGGAAGCTTCTGACTGAATTTAGAACCCAGTTTACTTTATTGGAAATTGAACCACCGACACGCATACCTAGAGTGAGGACCGAAGAAAATATTGCTGTTGTATCCTCCAGGGTTCGTGATGACCGTGAAATATCGACTCGCCACCGTTCGCAGCAATTGGACCTCTGGTGATTTGAGTGTAAAACCTTATAAGATGCAGCTGGTGAAGTCACACGATCTCCCACAACGTCTAACATTTGGTGAATGGGCGCTGGCAAAGTTGACGAGTCTCATTTCTGGTTGAATGGATACGTTAACGAGTGGAATTGCCACATCTGGAACGAAGCAGCCACAAGCATTGCAAGAGCTACCGATGCATCCCGAAAGTCACTGTTTGGTGTGGATATGGGTCGGTGACATCATCGGGCCGTACTTCTTCAAAGACGATAATGGCAGGAACATTACTGTGAATGGCGAGCGCTACTGTGTGACGATTGACGACTTTTTGTTGCCCATAATGGAAAACTTGGACATGCCTGACATGTGGTTTCAGCAAGACGGCACGCGGAACAATGGCCCAATTGAGAGCCGCCTTCTGAGAACAGTTTATCTCACGTTTGGGGCCTGTCAATTAGCCGCTTAGATCGTGTGATTTTAGGCCTTTGGATTATTTATTGTGGGTACATATTTCATTGAGGTTCATTTCATTGAGGTTCATACCTACAGCAACGAATGACGCTCTGGAGGCCAATATGGAAGCATTTATACTTGAAATACCGGCGGAGCCGCGGGCAACATTTTCATGAAATCATCTTCCAACATTGAATTATATTGATTGTTCTATCGATTCCAATGAAGATTTCATTAATTTTTTAAAAAATTTTGTGTTGTTTTGAAAATCAAATCCTATACCTCTTAAAAATCACCCGTTATAATATTCATCGACTATCTCGGAAAGGTTAAGATCATCAACAGCGAAGACTGATACATAGCGTTATTGGAGCGTTTGAAGAAAGAAATCGCGGAAAAACTGACCCATTTGAAGAAAACGAAAGCGCTGTTTCATCAAAGCAATGCACCGTGTCACAAATCAATAGAAACGATGGCGGAATTGCATGAATTGGTTCCCAAATTGCCTCCGCATCCAACATATTCTTCAGGCACTTTTTCCTTTTCTCAGATCTAAAGGGAATTTTCGTAGGAAAAATAGCATGGAAAAATTGTATGACCGCTAAAATCGTTGTATCGTTCTCAAAGACAAGTATATTGAATAATGAAATGAAATTTCATTGAAAATATTACTTTTTTATGTGAGCCTATTGACTTTTTAGCTCAACTGTATAATCTGTGCCATTCAAAAGATTACTTAGTTCTACTCATGACCTTTCATCTCTACCAATCGACATTTTCGCCAGGTTTGGTTCTACTTTCTTGAGATTTCATTAAATGTCTTAAAAGTATTTACGTGGAGTAAAACAAGTTTCAGTTCGACACTATACCTCTCTCGTATTTTTTGCTGTATGTTCCTGATATACTATTTTTCAAGAAAACCTTCTCGTCATTTCATTTTTTCCAAAATAATTCGAGAGTTTTTTCAGAATGGTCTCACCCCCTTACACCTGTGCGCTCAAGAAGATAGAGTACCCGTCGCCGAAGTGCTGGTCAAAAATGGTGCAGAAGTCAATGCTGCAACTAAAGGAGGCTACACTCCGCTCCACATAGCCAGTCACTACGGGCAGACGAACATGGTGAAGTTCCTTCTTCAGAATGGCGCTAATGTGGAATCGACGACATCCCTCAACTATACACCTCTTCATCAAGCTGCTCAACAAGGTCATGCTAATATTGTCAACATACTTCTGGAGAACAATGCTGATCCTAACGCAGTGACAACGGTGAGTAGGAATACAGCGTGTCAATTTAAAAACCTAACATTTTCTGTATTTCGGCTCATATAATAAATATAAAAATATGCATAAACGCATCCAACTATTTTCAAGGGGGCATTTTGTAGGCTCAAACTTTTGAAGGAAAGGGAATCTCATTTTGAATATCATTCAGCATCCTTTTCAAAAACACCCTCACTTGACCATTGTTGTTGAAGAGTTTCCACTGAATAAACACGTTAATCACTAATTTTGTCTTTCTATTTTGCCACATTTTGTTTATCAAATTAGTTTCTACAATGGTTTTGACACTACACAACAGAGTAGTGATATTATTTGTTTTTTATGGGGAATGTCGAAAATTCGCGAGAAGAACGACTATAATGTTCAATAAAATATATCTCAACTAACAGTGGAGAAAAACCGCCTTGAAAGAGAAAGAATGTGGTAGTATTTGCCTAGAATATTGAACCTCAAAGTATCAACTAACTGATAAGTGGCAACATTGGTGGAAATTAGGACGATTATCACCGATGATCTTCTATGAACTTTTGTGAGTAAAAAGCATGTCGAAAATGGCTATCCTTTGCTGTAAGTATGCCTTGATAGGACGGAATGATCTGAATTCAGGTACAATATTGGTTATCATTGACTAGGAAAAAGTTATTGGAGCCCAATTGTTGAATTGGTATTATTTACTCCTAGGTGAATATTCACCTATGTATAAAATTTCATAGTCAAAAAATAAAAATATTTTTGACTTATTTGCAGACTAATAAGGAGTTACTTGAACTTTTTTTATCACTAGGTACCTTCTGATATATTATGAAGGCGTTATTACAAAGTTATTTGTTTCATCAGACAAAATGTCCACAAAGAATTCTGCAGGACTAACTTATTCACTTCCAACAATACTTTCTTCCAGTGAGACCGTGGCTAAATGATAGATTTCCTTAAAGATTGATTGGTCGAAGAGTATCATAAAAATGGCCGGCCCCATTACCTGTTTATCACCTCCAGATTTCTTCCTATGGTGACATCTGGAATTGATTACTTATAAAACACAGCCTCGAGATATAAATGTTGACATTGTTTTGAAAATACAGCAAAAACGCGTCAATTAATTCGTCGCATTTATAATATATACTGTGTATATTCAATGTTTGTTAACTGCTATGGTGCATTAAGTCAAAACCAGTTAATAACTGTTTACTTTAGAAAAACTGGAGTTTTTTGTGTTTTTGAAATTATGATTCACCAAACTCAAATCAATTAATTTTGCCTTTCGACTTCTGAATTTTTATACAAAAAATGCGATAAAGTCGTAATGTTATACTAATTGAGGGCTTTATCTCGTAATGTTATCCTTATTGGATTGAATAGGTAATATGACAAGTGTCTCATTCCGTAACATCGATGTCAGCCATTGAAAGAAACAGTCTTCCAAGTAACTAAAATTTCATCCCTTTCATGTACTATATTATGTAGCAATCCTGTGAATGATTGGAGTGCAACTTGAATAGAAAAAAGTGTTTTCTATGTAATTCGAAGTTGATATAAAAGTTGTTCCAAAAGTTTTTTTTTTTTCGTATAATTCAGTGTTGAATTGGAGGTAGTTGTTTCGGGAATGCCTTTGGCTTCCAGTGTCTGAGAGTAACTTCTATGCATAATCTACAAATGTTTGTGAAGATTGTAATTGAAATGAATTACCCTTTTCTGTCTTTTGGAAGTTTCCCACATTTTTGTCAAAGATGGAGACGTAGAAAACCTAAACATTCCTTTGTCAAAAATTAATCCCTCCTGTAATATATCCCTTTCAACTCAAACAAGATTTCTATGGCTGAGATTACATCCACCTGGATAGTGACATGAATGTTTCACCTATTTATACCATACCTATTTCATTAATTGAATAGAACTGGCCGATACTTGATGAAAATCCATATTAAAATAAACTGAAATATTTATGCATGAGGAAGATATTGTATAGCGAAACACGTATCGTGGTTTTTGTAAAACCTATTAAAGTGAAAATCGTACAATAAACTGTATTATTTAGTTTTTTTCACCTATTTCATTATTTACCGTAATTAAAAATTGTTCTATTATGTCTTAAATAAATACAATATCACTATCCATACCCATCAAACATCTTGATGGTTTTTATGATATAAATATATGTTTATTGAGAATACTGACCGCGGTACTACACATGAAAAAATAAAAAAATTGCGATGGCCGGGAATCGAACCCGGATCAACTGCTTGGAAGGCAACTATGCTGACCATTACACCACCATCGCACTTATAATCAATAAAAATGTGAGAATACTAATAGCGTATTGCTTTCAATGTACCCCAAAATTACATATATATGTATATTTATAGGTATTTAATTTTAAACATAAAGGTTATGATGACTTTTGTTAAAAAACGAAAAATAAATTCCATAATGCGCTTTTCCTAACTGAACCTTAAATGGTTATCGATCTCATTTAGTTTCAACTCAGTTCACCAGACCCACTGGATATAACTTCTTGTGGGGTTATTTTAAGAACCTAAGATACAAAAAACATTGATGCTTCAAAGACTATGGTAAGAAAAATCAATCAGGTAAATGGTAGGATCATATTGAAGACAGTTTGAGTAGAGGAAAAAAAATGCGCAAGAAAACCTTTAGAACAAAAGGGTGGTATATGCAAACATGAACATCCTCAAAAATAATGATGCATGTAAATTGTACCTATAGACGAGATACTTTCGTAAAAAAAAATAGCACGAAAGTTACATCCTGTGATTTCACTTCATATCTGATTCAATTATTATTTGAACGGGGTTATTATTTGTGAATATTTCTGTAAACGTTTTTTGAAGAATAGAATCGCATATAATTGCTTGTGGCAGTTGACGTTGTTTTAAATTTAGCCCTTTCAAATAATTTTTTCGCTGAAAAAAATAATGACCGATATAGCCCGTTTTGAGTTTATGAATTGTTACACTGTATACTGGGTCATTTTTTTCTCTTCCACCAAATTCTCGCGCACGTTTATCTATCAATACAAAAAAAATGTACATCACGTTAATCTAATTATATACGGCTCAATGGCTTAGGTAAGATCTATTTTTGGTATAATACGAATTACAAATCTACACAAACAAGTCTACAGAGATCGGTATCGTACATGACCTACTATCGTGGATGAATTGCTATCAAGGCCTAGACACAATTAGGTGTATTCAGTTAGCAGTAATTAAGAGAAATTTCTAATAAAATGTCTGTCGTAATGTTCCTGAGAGAATTTTTCATTTGGAAGGCACAAATTGATGTTTGAATATAAATTATTGAAAATATAATTACGGGAGACTCTTAAAATATCCCTAAATATCGCTGAAGGTCACAAAGTCTCGTTTTTCATTTCTTGAATATCCGCGACTTTATACATTTGAGATATATCTTACTCTTCAATCCGATTCCTTTATAAGTATAAGGTGAGTTTAGGTCCAAAGTCCGAAGTGGGTCTATTCGACCCTCCACCGCTACCCTCAAAGGTTTATTGAGGCTCATACATATTCACACTCGAAAAAATAAACCCAGCTTTTTAACGAATCCGATTAGTTTGTATCGGTCATTGGTCTTTCAGGTCAGATGGTGAGAGTACGACTCTGACGAACTCTAAAAACCTGATTCGGTATCTAGCCGGACAGGTACTGGACCAAATCACACACAGTCTTCCGACAGTCAGAGTCTCTGCATATGACGATTTAAATTACAGTGACCTCTAAGAAGGTCTGTTAGACATCGTAGTTCATCCCTACTGTAGTCGAACAACTGTTTGGAATCAAACTTCGAAGGGTGAATGAACGCCTTGGAGTGCCTGGAAGATTCTGCCAAAAGTCCATAAATCTTCTTACCATCCAGGTGTTCAAACTTTGATCGGCAAAGCCTAAAGCGATGCCAATGACATGTTCTGAAGCTGCTGGCAGCACCCTCCTTTGCAAGGGAGTCAGCAGCCTCATTGCATTTCAGGGCATTATGGCCAGCAATCCAGAGACAATCTCTTAAGTCTTCCTAATGTCGTTTTTGGCAATTTGCTACCAATTCAGACGTTGCTCGGCAGAAGCCAAGAGCTTCCAATGCCGCTCGACTGTCCGAGAATACTTTATTGACTTGTGTAAGAGGTTGGATTCTTCCAATCTCTCCGCACACAATTCACTAGCGTAAATTTTCGCTTGAAATACAGTCGCATAAGTTCCTAGGCAGGTTGATATCTCTGTCCTGGGTCTGCGACTGAAATATTTCTCTCTACCGGAGGATCCAGTCCTCTCTACTCGAGAACAGTACTTTATAAGACAGTTCGTTGTTGAAATTTGGAGGCATCAAGTCAGAGGTCATTTCCAGAATGCCGTGACTTCTAGCGTCAACCAACAGTGTGTTGCACTCTGCATTAAATTGATTTGTGAAATTGGTAATGTGCTCAAGCCTATAAGCAGTCCATCTAGCCTAGAAGGTAGATCTAGAAGGATCTTCATGGCCACTGATGATGTGGTACTGATAGCAACACTGATGATCAGACAAGCCTGTCTCTGTCAGCCAATGAACTATCAGATTCAAAATTGATTTGATTTGACAGCACCTTGAAACTTGTCCCAATTATGGGATTTCTTTAATATTATCGTCTTTATACGATGAGAGTCTTGAAAAATATTTGATCATCAGATATTCACATCAGTTATATATGAATGTCAATGAATGAAAATACTCCTATATTGTCAACATTTTTCAGTTTCGTGGTAGTGAACACCCTGGAACTACGGCCAATATAGCCAATATAGATTTTTCAATAAATTGTTATTTTGATGACAATATTATTGGTGAGGCAATATTAACGACCTAAATCAAATATGGCAGTATGCTTGCAAATATTTCAAAGAAA
The DNA here is from genome assembly GCA_015342065.1 of Leptinotarsa undecemlineata. Classification (NCBI taxonomy): domain Eukaryota; kingdom Metazoa; phylum Arthropoda; class Insecta; order Coleoptera; family Chrysomelidae; genus Leptinotarsa; species Leptinotarsa undecemlineata. The sequence goes on from WOGP01000136.1 coordinate 28,752, forward strand.
ACTTGAAGTAGATGCATTAAGTGTATTTTGATGATTATACAAATGAATGGTAGGGTTTTATTTCTTGATTCGTTAAGAGTATAGTTGTCTGTTCAAAAAAATAAGGTGAATTTTTATTTTTCTCAATAAATATTCGCTTATTACTTCATTTTTATTTTGTCCCCTGCAATATATATTCCCCCTCAGATATAATACTCTTGTGCCTGCGTTTTTGCTGGCCTAAACAAATTGTTCTTCGAGTTAGTTTGATGTACAGCCAGTCTTCAAGTATGCCCACTGAATATACAGGGTATTCCATAATCGATGGTCTATTAGACGTATCTAGAGAACAGAAAAAGGTGAGTGTTTTAAATTTTGGTTACCGATGTAAATGATTGTGATCTATCGTTAGAAAATATTTGCGTCACCGCAATGTTGCCACATTTACATTTAACAGACATCAACTTGGAAATTTCAAATGAAACACCCTATATATTATATCATTTCTGAATTCTACATCAAAATCCAAATCTTTTTTGTGAAACATGCTCTATACTCATCGTTTTTGAAATATTAATTATTTTATAGTTTTTTTTTGGCGAAAACATGTTATTTTTAATATTTAATATCGCATGAATTAAAAAATACATCGAACTCAACTTCTGGCAACATTGAGATGAGATATGGTAGTTATTATTTCAGAATGGATTCCAAATCTTATTTTGTACAGAGTGTCTGAAAAATACCACTCAATTTGTATCTTCGATAAACGACCATAACCAAATTTTTTCAAATTAAACATCCTATATTTCATTCAATTTTCGAATTCAGTCAACTAATGTGAACAACTTTGATCAGCTATGTCCTATACCTATCTCTGACCGTTTATGAGATATGAATTCTTGTATAATTTTTTTTCTTCTATACAAATATAACATTTCAAATACACAATTTGGTGAAAAATGTATTATTGAAATATCGAATGATGAATAATGACTTAACATTAGTTCAGAAAGGTTTAATGAAATACATGATAGTTCGAAAACACATCTAACCCAATCTTTCAGTTCCTGTTTCGTATTGATAGGTGTTCTAGATACCTTTTCTTTGATTCTTCCGCAGAGGTAAAAATCTAGAGGAGTCAGATCCGGTGATCGAAGCGATCAAATCCGAAGACCCAAACGACGTATCCACCGATCTTCGAACATATCGGTTAGTTCCCTACTCATTTCAAGTGTGCAATGTCCAGGAGCTCCATTGAACAAATACCAACAATTCCAAGACAAGTTCAGGGGCAAATTATCCAGAAAATACTCACAGTCGATCTCAGGATATCAAAATATTTTTAGGAATTCAACTTTTTGTCATAAATGCAAATATAAACTTTATCATCCATGAGCATACAAAAAATATCAAAACTGAATTTTTATTGAATTCCTCTTTAGCCAGAAGTTATTATTTCGACAATTGAATATTCCCTCACGTGAAAATTGTGATTCATCAATCCATATAATTTTTTTCAAAAAGTTTGGATATTCGTATATCCATGTTAGTGCCATTTCGCAAAATTCTACCCGTTTTGGTGAATCATCTTCATGCAAAGTTTGCAGCCTAATTAATTTATAATCGTGCATATTATGTTGTAAAATTCTCCATATAGAAATTCGAGATATTCCCAAATCATCCGCAGCACTAGATACTAATGCATGGAAATAAGCATAAAAATATCCTAAAATTGTTCATTTAAATGTCCATATCATCAGATAATGGACTCACTACTTCAATATAAAAGTCCGACAGTTTACGCTTGAGGAAGCTATTGTATACCTAAACGCCATGGCAACATCCATCGATATCGAGGGTGCCTTTGATAACGCATCTAAAGAGTCTATCACCAAAGCACTAGACAGAAATGGGGTTCCAACCCTCCTGTGTAAGTGGATAAACGCCAGTCTGGAAACAAGGGTGATCATATCATTCACAGTCACAGCTAGAGCTGGCAAGGGGTGTCCACAAGGAGGGGTATTATTGCCCCTACTGTGGGCTATCCTAGTGGACGAACTACTAAAAGGTTAAAATCCCAAGGCATTCATTGTTTAGGATATGCCGATGACCTCGCGATTATCGCAAGAGGCAAATTCGCAAGAACTGTCTCGGAGCACACACAAACTGCCCTAAACATAATAAATAAATGGTGCCAGAAGGAAGAACTAATAGTTAACCCTCTCAAAACTACACTAGTAGTCTTCACAAAGGAGAAAGTACTTAGAGGGATGAAGCCACCAGTTCTACACGGGGTAAAAATTTCAAATGCACAAGAGGCAAAAGACTTGGGAGTCATTTTTGACCACAAGTTAACATGGAATCAACATCTACAAAAAATATTCCAAGAAAGCACGATAGCCTTCAACTTGTGTAGAAGGATGTGCGGAAAAAATTGGGGTTTACAACCAAATATT